>VMDO01016097.1:0-40928 GCA_007922755.1 Pedetes capensis | reverse complement strand
CGCCACGCTTTGTCCCACCTGGACACCCTGGCCCTGGCCCCACCCCCACCCCATTCCCAGGGCAGTGCTCCTTTGTCATGTCTCTACCATGTCAAATGGTGAGATGGCCTTCTATGTGAGGTTTTCCCATGCTGCTCGTTCTGATTTTCTCTGCCTCTCAACAAGTGATTTCCACAGAAAGAGGATCCAAGAGGCTGCATCTGCAAGTCGTGTGTGCTTGGCCCAACTGTTGCTGTTAGGTGCCATTGCGTCGGTATCCGACTCATAGCGACCCAGTATACAATAGGTGAAACACTATTGTCAGTGCTCCTCTGCTATTCATAGGATTTTCAATGGAGGATTGACTTTTGGGAGTGGGTTGCTCCCAAGCCTATAGTACCTGGTGTTCCCAGGCGGTCTCCCATCCAAGTACTAACCAGGCCTGACCCTGCTTAGCTTCCAAGATCTGACGGGATCGGATGCCACAGGGCTACGGCTGCAGCACTTTTCTTTATCTTTGTCACCACAACCTAGTCCCATCCCGGCTGCCCATATTGTCCTCCTGCCTCCTTCTCTGAGCCACAAAACCCCCATCAGGGACAGTCTAGACAGGCACCACCTAGCCTTCCTCATCTGCTTCCCCACATCTCTTTGCGTCTTGGCTTGTGAGTTTCTACCCCTGATGCAGCAGAACCCCTAAAGGCACAGCGTGACCTCCAAGTCTCCTACCTGCCAAGAACCTCAGGGCTAAATTTAGCACTCGGCCGCAGCACTTAGCTGGCTGCCAGCGCCACCTTCGAGCTGGCTTTTGCTTTACCTTCTTCCAATGTTTCTCTCAGTGGTCCCGTTGGATCTGTATGATCTCGGCAGGCTCCTCCGTGCCTCTGAGAAGAAAGAGAGGAGGGAGAATTGCTGCTGAAGTCACCAAGCCCTGGGGCTTCCCACCAGCAACCACCCATCTCAGCTCTACTCTGATGGCTGAAGCCGTGGACAGCTCTGTCACTGGGAAAGAAACACCTCCTGGACCCAGGCTCCCCCATTCTGTCTCCACCTCCTCCGCAGGCCCCTTCCCCTACCCATAACCAGACCCATTTCCTGGCATTTGCCCTTGCCCTCCCCTCCTTTCTTTTCCATATTCCTCCACCCGGACCCCATCCTCTCTCCCTGGCTGATCCAGTCACTGTCCTGCTTCAGTTCCGACTGAAGTGTCCGTGGCTCCCAAATCTGGACATTGGTTCCAAGTCAAGCCACGGACCTGCATTTTCCAGCAGCCTCTTCATGTGCTCTGGGTAGCCCAGACTCAGAAAGTCCACGCTAGCTCATTTTTCTCTCTGTCCTCCAGCTTCTTCTGTTTTATTAATGGCACCACCAGGGCCTCAGGCCCCTAGACTCAGACCATGAGAGTGTCTCACAGCCCTTGCCGTCTCTCGCCACAACTGGCGAAGAGCCAAGCCTCCCAGATCCTTCCTCAGCGTCCCTCACTTCCATCCTACTGCCTCTGTCCTGACGGGGCCCTCACTAGTGCTCACCCCGACCATCGGCTTAGCCCCTCATTTGGCCTTCCTGTTTCTGTTCTTTCCCCATTCCAAGGCAGTTTTTGCACTGTTTCAGGATCACCTTCCCAGGATGCCTCTCTGATCCTATGACCCTGTGTTCTTCTGCCTCTGATGGCTGCTCCTGGCCTGTGGAACTAGGGCTAGAGGACTTAGTGAGGCTCAGTCAAGACCCTGTAGGGTTTGGGTCCAATGTGCATGTCCCTCACCCCCCTCAACTTCTCCTGCCTTCCAGTCCCAGGACATTCCCTGTCCTTCCTACCTTTTCACCAAAACCCAACCAGGTGTTTAAATGTTTCCGCACCTACATCTTTTCCAACCTCTCTGGCCAAAATCCATCTCCCTCCTCTATATGTTGGTGTTAAGGGCCATTGAGTCGGGTCTGACTCAGAGCTACCTGATGTACAACAAATAAAAACACTCCCAACACTGTGCCACACTCAGCACTATGTCAGTGCTTCTCTGCTGTTCATAGGGTTTTCAATGGCTTATTCTTTCAGGAGTGGGTTGCCAAGTCCTTCTCTCATTTTTGCAGTGCTGGGAATTGAATCCAGGACCTCAGAGAGCAGAGCAGAGCAGTGCTTTACCAACTGACAACCCTGCTTATCTTCCAAGATCTGACAAGATGGGATGCGAGGGTGGTATGACTGTAGACTCTGGATAACGCCTTTTTATCATTTGGCAAAGGTCTTAGAGGGAATTTGTTTGTTTTTTAACATTCCTATATTGCTATGAGTCAGACCCGACTCCACAGCACCTAACAATGTACCAGGATAGGTGGGTTATACATTTGTCCTTTTTAAGTCTCATACTTCTATGAGATGGACTTTATTAAAATCATTTTACAGATGGAAAAACTGAGGCTCATACAGACTAACTTGGCCCAGGCATCCTCTATCCTCTTTTCCTTACACCAAATCACCGATTTAAAATAGTTATTCTTTGTCTGCTCTGAAGAGCCACCAAAACCTAAGGGACCTGATAGGACAGTGAGCAGAGACGAAACAACCCTGACTTCGGACCGTCCTGCTTAGCCTCTCTCCCCTCAGAAGGCTGGGGCTATTTGGCTCCTCTTGCCTCTTAAAAGTTTCATTATTATGCATAATGTATTCATGGAAAGGCAGCATTTCCTGTAATTTATGTCTCCTCCTTTTCCTACTCAGCAATTCCTCGGTGTGCAGCCTCATAAATTTCCAGTTATCGTCCTATATTTACACATCGCACCTGCGGGAGAAGTCTGTGCAATTTAACACCGCGCAGAATCCAAAGGGAAGCTTGCAAAAAGGGCGAGGCTGCCGTGGGCCTCTCCTAACAGCCTCCGGCTGCCCAAGATCAAAAGCAAATGAGCTCCCCCACCCCGTGTTATTTCATGGAGTGACAGGAGGGCCCAATCCCCCTGCCTTGCTGAAATCTCCCCAGCCTGTTCCTGGGAGCCTGCGCTGCTGCCTGCTGCCTGCTGTCCACCAGGGCCCTTTGCAACTGCGCTGCGCTTGCTGGGCCTGCTCTCCCCCTCCGAAGGCCAGCGGGCGCTAACACCTCCCCTCACCTGGCTGCCTTTGTTCCTCTTATATTTTTCTGCTCTTGCCCTGAGGCCAAAAGATCTTTGGGGCAGCGGCCCTGTTTGGTGTGTGGCACAGTTTCATTTACTGAACATCTCTATGTACATTTATGATGCCATATAACTAATAATAAAACCAGGACAGCCTGGGGCGTCATTTTTTATTGTCAGCGCTGGGCGGCAGTGGGGGATGGGCAGGCACGGGCTGGAGCATGGGGGCGAGGCTGGGCTGAGGCTGGGCTCACAGCTGTGGCACCCTCTCTGAACCCCCGCGGCAGGGATGGAGGGGTGTGGGTGTTTGGGGGGAACCGCCGCAGTTGTTCGGATGGTTATTCGTTTGCCCCCCTCTGGATGAGTGTGACATGGACCGCAGCATTGCCCACGCTGTTCCTCATCGCCTGTTGCTGCATCGATGCGGCTCTCCTTGGACACCATGGGCTGTGCTATAATCCACATTGATGGCTGGCCTTCAGAGCCACTGTTTGTACGCTCTGCCTTCCTCTGTGGCGGGCTGCTCTTTGTGATTGTGGCCTGGGTGGTATGTGCCCCAGACCCTCTGACTTGGACTTTGGCCTATTGAAATGGCAATTATAGGGTTTTAGAAGCAAACATTTGTTCCTTAAGGGCATTATTAGAAGGCAGAGTAGAATAATGGAATGAGCCTTGACTCTGAAATTAAGTGGCTTACTTTTTTTTTCCAGGTCTGTCCTTTATTAGCTGTGTAACCGTAGATAAATCACTCAACCTCTCTGAGTTGTGGTTTTCACTCAGAGCAGGGTAATTCTCTTCCTTATTGGCTTGTTAAAAATCCTGTATAGTCACTTTGTATATTAAAGTATATTCTCTTAAAAGTGCTGTACAAGAGGTGTTATTACTGGCACTTCGTTGTTGTTGTTGTTGTTGTTGTTAGGTGCCGTCAAGTCGGTATCCGACTCATAGCGACCCTCATAGGGTTTTCAATGGCCGACTGTTTCGGGATTGCCTTGGGAGTGGATTGCCAGGTCCTTCTCCCATTTTTGCGGTGCTGGGAATTGAACTCGGGTCCTCAGAGACTGCAGTGCAGCGCTCTACCCACTGAGCTAAATCCCAGCCCCGGCACTTCGTTAGGGTATTTTAAAAAGCACAGGCAGAGAAGTAAATATCTATGCTACAGATGTTACTCCAGAGGTGTAGCAAGGTGGTGATAAATTGTGAAATGTACACTGAGGAGAAATAAGCTGCGTACTTCCATTCTAGGTGAGTCCTGCTGTCACAGATGGCTTCGTTGCTCCAGAACACTTGGCATGACTCTGCCACACGTGTGATTATTGGCAGCGCTCACTACAGATGAAGCAAGTGACCCTTCTCCAAGCTTAAAATAAAAATCAATGCTGATTTTTGTATCTATTCAGAGTGGGTGGCTTGTAAACAGTTCAGAAGCTTGTTCCGTGGGCATCCATGGATTAAGAGCTGGAGAGCACACGGGTGGGATGTACTGGAAAAACGGATTCTGTCCACCTGACTGGCAACGACCATGGAAAAGTGTGGCCAGCTGGAAGCGGCCCTTGAAATTTGCCGGAACCCAAAGGACTATATCTCGTTCACAAAATATGTGTCAGTGAAAAAAAACATTCATCTTGGGTGGGGTACTTAGTCTTGATGAAAAAGCAGAGACAAACTGAGCATACAAAGGAAATGGGACCGACCACCCAGTCTGAAGGCCAGCATGCACCCTCTTCTGAAAATTTCATTAGTGATCTCCGCTGCTTCTGCCTCAGATGCTGTGCGTTAAGGGGCCGGCGCTCACCATCTTTTAAACTGGCCTCTTCCTTGCTGTATGCAAACCTCCTCGCTGCTCTGTGCATGCTGTTTGGGGGTTATTCCAGATGAGTTAACAATTATCTCTGAACTGCAGAGAATGCTAAATGCCCCGATGGGGCCTGCAAAAGAAAGGGGTCAATCCCCCTTCTAGGTTCTGAGGACCTAATAGACATTTGCAGAAACAGCAGATTAATAAAGAATGTGGGCATGGTCTGTTTGGGGGACTATTTTCTTTTATTCAACAAAGAATATGGCCTATAGCATTTTTTTTTTACTTCCCCGTTGCTAATTTTAATGGAAAATTTGAAGAAGCATCCTAGCTCTCTACCTTTGTCTGGAACTGAGTGGTCCCTTTGGGCTTTAAAAAGAATAAGGCTATGAGGTGGCTTCTTAGTTTTGAAGGCTTCCTCACCTGTAGTAAAAAGACAAAGTGGTCACTTCTTCAGATTGGCTTTGTTCTCTTCTCCTCTGTTGATCTGGACTCCTAGCTTTTTTGTATTGGAAGGTACATCTGCCCAATGGTCTTCTAACCTAGTATTCAGGTTTCTTCAATCATCAGCAGGAAGGATGGAAGAGGATCTGGGCCAACGCCCGCAGCCATTTATCATCTTCAAGTCTCGTATTCTTTGCAAAGGAAAGAGGCCAATCGATAGGGCAATAAGGAAGGAGGACAGGCAGCTGGGAGGGACCCATAGCCCCATTGCATGGTGAACGGTGGATTCTATTCGCTTTCAGGGCCCCAAGTACACTCCATCCCAAAGGCATGACTCATTAGCATTCCAGAGAGAAATAGCAGAGGTTTGTTTTTTCAACTAGTTCTCTAGTGAACAGAACAAGATGGTGGCGGTGACTATTTCTATTGCTGGCATCTGTAAACGTACACCTCCGTTTAACGTGTGGAGTGACTGAAATCAGACCAGGGGTACATTTGCCATGGACTAGGAGGTAGTGCCACACAGGGACAATCACCCATGGGAAGTCAGAAAGACTGGAGTGCAAATCCAGGTGTGGCCACTTATGTGGGCTCTGTCCACTTGCACAATCACTTAGCTTTTCTGAACTTCCGTTTCCTCATTTGTACATTGGAATGAGAACAAAATCTACCTTAAAAGGTATGATAACCTGAGACGATCTGTGTTAAAGTACTCCACACAGTGCAGCTCCCACATGCTCTGAAACAGTGCATATTAGCGTTATATGAAAATTGAAGGGCTAAAAGTTTGGTGCCGGTCATGGTGGTGCACACCGGTAATCAACAAGCTGTAGAGGATGAGGCAGGAGGATCGCAGGTTCAAGGACAGCCCGGGCAACACTTGGGAGAAGGACGTGGCAATCCACTCCCGAGGCAATCCCAAAACAATCATTCATTGAAAACCCTATGAAGGTCACCATGAGCTGGACACGACTCAACGGTACCTAACAACAACAAAAGTCTGGGGAGAGGAAAGATGCAAGTCCACGAGAACCCATGAGGCCCAGGGAGGCTTTTCAGTCCCACTAACACATCCACAGTTTCCTCTGGAAGAAACTATTTCCTCAGCTGTGTGGCTGCCTAGTTGGAAGGAGGCAAGGTGGACGGATATGACATGCCGATAGGTGGGGCGTCTAAACGTCACCATGGCCGATCTCTAGGGTTTTCATCACATACGTTCTGACTGGAACGGAACTTTCAGGTGCACGAAGCCTCATGATTGTGTTTTGTGGAGGCCCTGAAAGAGGCTAAGGGCCTTGCTCCATGCCACACGTGGAGCTAATGGGTTTCTCTTTCATTCCATCTGGGTAAAAGAGTCCCAGAACTCTTTGTAAAAGGCTGTATCGATATTAATTAATTAATTAATATTAAACAGTCTTTCAAACAATGACAGAGATATTCAAATACCCTAGGGAAGAAGTATATAAAATTGTTAGCTCCTTGTTTGAGAGATGCGGCCAAGAACCTACTCAAATTTGCCCCCCAGACATAAGCCCGATCTCCTCACTCAAGTCTGTGCATTTCTTCTTCGGTCAGGTTGTAGTCTCAGGAATTCATGAATTTTCCACACTCATCTTTGCTGCCTTCGGACATGCTGTGCCTGTGTGCAACAGCCCTGGGGGTCCCTCGTGGAAACCCTGGCTGGTTCTAAGCATTGGATTTCATTTCCCTGGTGTAGCAAAGCGTCCATGCCACCAGGAAGAATCTTGGAAAGAAAACCGCTCCGATAAGTCACAGGCGGGGCTGGGATTTAGCTCAATTGGTAGAGCGCTGTGCTGCAATCTCTGAGGTCCTAAGTTCGATTCCCAGCACCACATAAATGGGAGAAGGACTTGGCAATCCACTCCCAAGGCAATCCCGAAACAGTCAGCCATTGAAAATCCTATGAGGGTCGCTATGAGTTGGATACCGACTCGATGGCGCCTAACAACAAGTCACAGGCAGGTGGGAACTGTGGGTCTGGGGGAAGGATGTCATTTACGACCCTATGGTCAGCGATAGCAAAATTGCAAAATTACCTCCTACGTTCCATCCTATTCCCTGCCTTTCACTCCAAAGGCATGGCTTCTTGGGGTGGCCCCAGCCCAGAATTCTACCTACAACATGGTAAGGAAAAAAAATTAAAATGAAAGAACACAACTATGCCCTGAGTCCATCTTTACCGTAATTATGGTGTTAATATAAGTCTAAAATTCATTGCTTCCAGAAATATCTGCTATGTGTTCCAATGTGGTAAGGAGGCAGTATGATATATTACACCAGGTAGAACGTGGACTTCAGGGTGGCAGAGACAAGAGTCAAGTTGGTTCTGCCACTTAGCAGCTCTGGGTCCCCAGACAAATGTTCTGACATCTCCAAGCCTCAGTCCTTCACCTGTAAGTCATGCCTGCTTTATAGAGTTAGGTGAGCTCCGGAGAGTTGTTTGTTACACACTAAACGTAAAACTGGATGCTGAATGAACGCCGGGGATAATTTGAGGCAGAGCTTTCTCTTGAGGTAATACTCTAATGGAATTACCTATCTTTAATATTTTTAAATATTACAGTAAATACCGGGTAACAGGAATACTTTCAAAGAGCCATTGTAGACTCGGGAAATAAGGTACTGACTGGGTCAGAGCTTTTTACTGATGTACTGACTGGTAGTAAACAAAGACAATGATGGAAGGAGACCCATTGAAGCACAGTAAGACCTTGTTCGGGACCATGGTGATTGATTTGGGGACCTCTACAATGGGATTTTGTGGTGGGGCAGAGAGGTTGTGCTCAACTCTGAATCCAGCATGGGAAAGTGGGGATCTATAGTCAAGGAGCAGGCTGGTGTGACTGGGTGGAAAATTACAAAGAGGGAACATCCATGATAAAGGGAATTGTGGGTATAATTATCCAGTGGGATTCCTGGTGAAGACAGGCCAGGGTGACCCGACACCACCAGGGGATGTCACAGAATAAGGGCTTCCATCAGATATCGAGGGCTGGGCTTCTCCCTAACCTGACTTAGCAGGGACGTGCGCCAAGGAGGCCAAGGAGAAGCCTGACTAAAATTTGATCAACTAAGGAATCTTTGTCACCTCTGTCACCAGTTAAGAAACAAAATAAGGGGTTTGACAAGAGCTAGATTTTTTAACACAATACAATCAATTTTCCCATTTTCCTCAGATTGAAAAATCTGAGGGATAGATTTTTTTTTCATTAGCATTACTTCACTAACAATCACCAGCTCTGATTCTTGGAGATTTTAACTTCGCCCGTGAAGATCCTCTCCGTAATTTCATTTCCATGTGGCTCCCAATCATAGCCCCATGCACACAAAGAGAAGTCCCATTTTCCTTGCAGCCCTGCCTCCAGCTGGGGTGCACAAGCCTCCTTCCCTGTCAGCACCAGGTCCAGAGCCTGGCGAGGAGGTCTGGGCGACAGCAGAGATGCGGAATTGACTCCCCATGCTGAGCTTTGGCTGCAGGATCCTTTTGCAGATGAAGATGTCAAAACACAATCTGTAGTGAGAATGACAGTTTGATTAACCAGAATGAGGCCTAAGTCAGAAGGAGCACGGACCACTGGGAAATTAAGGCGCCAATTTTCACCGTCAAGATCAGCTGCGATAGGGCGGGATAGCCTAGCAACAGCAGAAATCTTAACCTCGCCACCACAGCAAAAACTAATTTTGTGGTGTTATCCGTTCCAATATCTTTTAATCCGCAAAGTCTTTAAACAGAAAGTAAATACACACGTCTTTTTTCTAGATCTGCCTCTTGCCACTAATTGGGAAATCCTTAATTCGGTGAATTAAAAGGTTATTGAGTCTTAACATAATTTGCTTTCATCCTTAACCCAACTATGGGAAACCTCATGGAAGAGATGGAGAGGGACCGTAATTGTTAATAGTGTTCATGGGAAAATGGTACTTAAAATTACCCTGGTGGATCTTAAACCAAACGTACCACATTTTATTGTCTTACAGAAAAATGTCAGAGCATGCCCTTGTTATTATGTTGATTTGGAGATACCACAGGGCAGCATTACCTCCTACAATATCATTTCACAGGAAGAGGTCACACAGTGGGGATGCAGGCTGCCCTGTCTGCTGACACTAGTGTGTTAAAGAGGGTCGACTATGATGTGTTTATGTGTAGAAACATAGGCATCCTAGAACTTCAGCTGTAAGATCCATTCTTAAGACAAGATAAATCAGTGATTCCATCCACAGCATGGAAACACCAAACTGTCAGAACATTTAGTTTCTCTCTTGAAAAATTGTTGTTATTGTTAGAGGCCATCCGACTCATAGCAACCCTAAGTACAACAGGGGAAACAGTATTGTTAGTGCTTCTCTGCTATTCATAGGGTTTTCAATGGCTGGTTGTTTTTTGGGAGTGGGTTGCCTAGTCCTTCACTAGATGCCTATAGCATCTAGTGTTCCCAAGCAGTCTCCGATCCAAGTACTAACCAGGCCCAACCCTGATTAGCTTTCAAGATCTGATGGGATCAGCACCGCCACAGTGGTACAAAAATTAGGCAAAACTGAAACTATTCTTCATGGATCCTGGTCCTCCCAAGGTAAAACAATACCAGAGGCCAAACTGATTCTGCATGTCCTGATATTTCTGGCTGGAGACCGTTAGTCTGCCCAGACACCCAGAAGCCCTCCCTGAAGTAGCCTGTTCTGCTTAGCTGGGTTCTTGGCTCAGTTGAAAGTTGAGCCTTGTGCATAAGACCTGGTTATGGCAGGGGACAGGCACAGAGGAGGTAAAGCAGCTGTGACCAGGGAAATGAGAGAAGAGCCCAGGCCAAGTCAAATCAAGAAAGCCACAGGAAGACATAGTTTCAAGAAAGAGCTGGTGGTTTGCATTATAGAGATCTTTTGATTCTATTGTTACATTTATCCCTAAGTATGTTTTTGTAGCTCTCCTACATGGGATTTCTTTCCTGATTTCTAATTCAGATAATTCACTGTTGGTGTAAAAAAGGAGGGGCTAATTTTGTATTGATTTTGTATCCTGCACTTTTGCTGAATTTGTTTAGGAGTTCTATTATTTATTTATTTATTTATTAATTTTTTGGTGGAGTCTTTGGGGATTTGTGTGTATAAAATCTTGTAGTCTGCCAACAGTCACAATTTAACTTCTTCTTTTCCAATTTCGATGCCCTTTATTTCCTTCTCTTGCTTGATTTCTCTGGCTTGGATTTCCACTGCTCTGTTGCATAACAATGTGGGAAAGTGGGCATTCTTTTCTCGTTCCAGAAATTAGAGGAAATGCTTTCAGCCTTTCTCCATTCAGTATGATATTAGCTATCAGCATATTATGTTTGGCCTTTATTGTGTCCTTTCTACACCTAGTGTGCTCTGAGTTTTTTATGATGACGTGACGTTGAATACTATCAGATGCCTTTTCTGAATCTACTGAAATGATCCTATGGTTTTTGTCCTTCATTCTGTTGATGCGATGCACATGTTTGTTGACTTACACACAGTGAAGCATCCTTGCCTCCCTGGAGTGAATCTCACTTGGCCATGGTGAATAATCTCTTTAGTGTGCTGCTGCATTCGGTTTGCTAGTATTTGGTTGTTCTTCAAGGGCATTGACCTATAGCTCTATTTTATGTTGTGTCTTTGTCTGGTTTTGTTATCTGGTTTTGTTATCAGGAAAATGCTGGCTACTTAGAATGATTTTGGAAGAATACATTCTTATTTAGTATTTTGGAATAATTTAAGAAGAATTGGTATTCATTCTTGAAATTAAAGAGGACACACACATCAAAGAAAGACATCCTGTGTTATGGATTGGAAGAATAAATATTGTTAAAATGACACCAAAGTAATCTATAGATTCAAAGCACTCTCTACCAAAACAACAATTACATTCTTCACGGAACTAGAAAAAGAAAAGACAATCTTAAAATTTGTATAGAACTTCAAAAGAGCCCAAACAGCCAAAACTATATTAAGCAACAAGAGTAAAGCAGAAGGCACTATACTAACTGACTTCAAAATATACTACAAAGATATAGTAATCAAAACAGCATGGTGTTGGCATAAAAACAGACCCATACACCAATGGAACAGAATGGAAAGCCTATAATTCAACCCACATATCTATAGCCAACTGATTTTTGACAAAGGTGCTAAGAACACACATTAGCAAAAGGATAGTCTTTCTAATAAATGGTGCTGAAAAATTGGATATCCACATACAGAAGAGTGAAACTATACCCCCTCTCTCTCATCAGTTACAAAAATCAAATCAAAATAGATTAAAATCTTACATGTGAAATTTGAATGCTACAGATGAAAACATAGGGGAAATATTTCAGAATATTGAACTAGGCAAGGATTTTTTTGGACAAGACCCCTAAAACATTGGGAAAAAATGAAAAATATATACAGATGGGATTACATCAACATGAAAACCTTCTACTCAGCAAAGAAAACAATCAACAGAGTAAAAACACCACCCAAAGAATGGGAGAAAACATTTTCAAACTATACTTTTGGCAATGAGTTAATATTCACAATATATAAGAAATGCCAAAACTCAATAGCAAAAACAAATGACCTGAACCTAAACCTAAAAAGGCATTTCTCAAAAGAAAAAGAAAAAAACCCATACAAATGACCCACATGTATGTGAAAAAATGCTTAATGTCACTAACCATCAGGGAAATGAAGATCAAGACCACCATGAGATATCCCCTTATCCCACTTAGAGGAGCTGTTATCAAAAAGGTTAAACATAAGTGCTGGTGAGGATGTGGAGAAAAGAGAATTCTTGCACACTGCTGATGGAAATGAAAATTAGTAGAGCCATTATGGAAAATAGTATGGAGATGCCTCAAAAAATTAAAAGTAGAACTAACATAAGATCCAGCAATCTCAATCTTGGGTATATAATCAAAGAAAATGAGATCAGTATAACAAAGAGACATCTTCAGTCCCATGTTATTGCAGCCCTATTCACAATAGCCTCAAAATGGAAACAACCTAAGGGTCCATCAACTAATGAAGAGGTTCAGAAAATACGGTGCACATGCACAGTGGAATACTATTCAGCCATGAAAAATAATGGAATCACCACATCCTGGATAAAACTGGAGATAGTTATGTAAAGAGAAATAATCCAGGCACAGAAAGATAAATATTGCATGATCCCACTTAAATATGGAATCTAAAAAAGTTGATCTCATAAAATATAGAATATTGGTTACTAGAGGCTGGGGAGCAGGGAGATGGAGAGAAGTTAATCAATGGCTACTAAGTTATAGTTAGGAATAAGAAGTTGTTGCTGTTGTTAGGTGCTGTTAAATCATGTCCAACTCATAGCTACCATCATAAGGTTTTAAATGGCTGATTGTTTCAAGATTGTTTCTGGAGTGGGTAGCCACATCCTTCTCCCATTTTTTTCAGTGCTAGTGATCGAACTCAGGACCTCAGAGACCGCAGAGGTTTAGCTCAGTTGGTAGAGTGCCACTCTGCACTCTCAGAGGACATGGGTTTGATCCCTAGCACTGCAAAAACAGGAGGACATGGCAGCCCATTCCAGAAGCAATATCTAAACAATCCGCCATTGAAAATGCTATGAGGTATAATACTGCTGAGAGTATGTAGAAAGATGGATCACTATAGAAAAAAGTTGGGACTTAAATCAAAATCAGGATGCACATGTATAGAAAAATATACCCACAAAAAGACATACAAGTGGAAAGGAGGCCATTGTTGGGGCAGTGGGAGATAGGGGAGGGGGGCACGAGAGGGTTAGAGGGAAGTTATGCGAGCAATGTACAATGAAACCCATATATGGAAATGTCACAATGAAGTGCATCTCAGAATGAAACACATTAAGTTGTACATTAAAAATTCTCAATAAAAAACAAGAAAGAAAGAGAACCTTATGAGGGTCGCTATGATTGGACCTGACTACACCTAAGAGCAATGATAAGCATGCTGAAGGCTTTGAGCTCAGTTGCCACCACCATAAGGGCAAAAGAACTCATCACATCCTACCTGGGCTATTCATTGTGACTGCCTTTGGAGAGAGTATTTCATACACCGCTGAAGGGCTCTCTGGATGCAGATTTCTTCATTTAAAATTGGATTTTGATGAGAATTTAGTTTCTCAGTTAAAAAGAAATCCAACCCTTAGATCTGATCTTTGTCCTTCGCTATAGTCCAGAGACAAGCCTTTCCTCTAGGGAACCCCACCTCCATGTTCCAGGGTGCTCCATATATGACCACCTTCCTCAGATGGACACCAGAGGCCCATATCTCTTTACCCCTTCTTCTCGAAGCTCTCAAGCCAGGAGGGTTTGAAGCGAGTATTGGGACAGGAAGCCACATGGTTGTTGAGGAGATGCCTCCTCTGAGAGTCCTGATCCTCTCACACATTTTTTAATTATTATTATTGGAAAATTTTAATGTACAACTTAATGTGTTTCATTCTGACATGCATCTCATTGTGACATTTCCATATACACATTTCATTGTACATTGCACAGATAACTTCCTCCTTACCCTCCTGTGCACCTCCTCCCCCTTCTTTCACCCCCTCACCAAAGACCACTCTTCTACATTGTGTGTCTTTTTGTGGGATTATTTTTCTATCCACTCTTGCATCCCAAGTATGATTTAGGTCCAACCTTTTTTCTGTAGTGATCTATCTTTTTACATTATGAGTAGTATTACATAAATAATCTAGCCCTTTTGTATTATTACCATTCTTTGGTATGGTTGGTATTATTATAATTACTTCCAGAACCACTGAAATTGGGCTGTTTACTCTCACACACTTCTTTACACTGTGTCAGACCTGCTCACACACAGGGATGTTGGCAAATCAATGACCGGTGTCCTCTGGGTACTCACACATCGCTATGCATCCCACCTGCTGCTCTTTTGACAGGGGCTGACGTTTACCATCCCTGTCGGACACCTGGCAGAGAATGAATCCAAATACAAGCAATCCTGACTGAAAAATTACAGAGAGGATTAGTGGAAGGGCCAGAAACATTTCATGTTGCCAATGGGAGCGAAGTCTCCTGGTTTATCTTAAGGGGACAGTTCGCTGCATTTGTGGGGAGCGCTGACACTTGTTAGGGGTTTGACGCTAGGAAAGGGGATTCCTTCTGAACTGAGTCATCATTAGGAAAATGTAGACAATTAAACATCTCAGGATTTTTACCTCACGGCGTTATTGAAGATTGAATTACTGTGTGTGAAACACCCTTGCCAAATAGCAATAAACGATGTCAAGGCGAGGGATTTTAGTACACTGCGTCCCCACCACCATCATCATCAAATAAAATGGACAATCTAGTAATAATACATTGATGAAGAAACTCATCTGAAAGACTCATAAATGTTTTTTAAACAGTGGTAATGCGCATTAGGGGTAACACAACCAGAATGAAGGTTTATGAAGAGATTACTCTGCAAAAGATGTTTCTTATCCAGTTTCACACAATTCTGACACCAAAAGCTTGGTTGAAATAGTCATGCAGGAATTTGTTCTTAAAGACTGATCTACAGGATAATGGCATGAGGACACTTTGTCAAAGTCCTTGTTGTTAGGTGCCGTGGAGACGGTGTCTTACTCAATAGTGACCCTATGTACAATAGGCAGGACACTATTGTCATGCTTCTCGGTTATTCATAGCGTTTTCAATGGCTGATTGTTTTTTTGGGAGTGAGTGGCCAGGTGTGGGGCGTCGCCCTGCCGCTGGACCCGCTCAGGCTGTGAGCAGGAACCAGCAGCCAAAGACCCATCTTCTGGTGAGGGGGAGCTGGGCATCCAGGAGCTGCGCCGCCCAGAAAGGAGGCTTATGCCCACAGCTGCTCTGAGAAGCCTTGAAAAAGGCAGGCTCAGAGGCTTCTGCCCAGGGCAGCTCCTTGTTTCTTTTCTTCCCAGTGAAGACGCCGACTCCAAGTGCTCTGCTCCAACAGCTCTTTATTTCTTCCTTGTCTGTCCTGGTCGATGGAAGGCACCCAGACTGCTCCGTGTATCACCCTTATATACTCTTCTGGGGCTTGCCGGGGACCAATCAGAGGTAGTTACCTCATACGGGTTTCAGCCAATCAGAGGGAATATTCAAATTTGGTTTTGTAGAAGTAGCCAATCAGGGGTGGTTCCAGAACGGTCCAATCAGGAGCCGTTCTGGGGTTTGGAAACAGCCAATCAGTGTCAAGAGGCTGGACGCAAGGGAATAGATGCCAGAGCCATCTTGGGGAGATCGATGACCCTGAGTTCCAGGATGTAGGGCAAAGGTGACTGCCTGGGGAACAAGCCTCAGTCCTCCAAGGGAGCCTAGATAGGCCCTGGGGTGAACTGCTTCTCTAGGCAGTGCCCTACAGCCAGGTCCTTCTCCCAAGCCTACAGTACCTAATGTTCCCAGACGGTCTCCCATCCAAGGACTAACCAGGCCTGACCCTGCTTAGCTTCCAACATCTGATGGGATTGGACGCCACAGTGGTACAGCTGAAGGCATCAGTGTCCTTAGGGGCGTTATTATTGTTTAACACTTCATGAAAAATTTCTAACATACAAAAAAGATGAAAGACTCTTACAATGGTCATCCATATACTCATCGCCTAGATTTTTCCATTAATTTTTTCTGTACTTAGTTTATCACATCCACTGTAGCTATCTCTCTCCATCCATCAGTCCATTTTAATTTTTTTGGTACATTCCACATTAAGTTGCAGGCAGCAGTACATTTATTTGTCCCCAGAATAGAGAATCCAGAAATAGACCTCTATATATACGGGAAAATGGTGTGTGTGCAAAATGTACAAAGGCTATTTGGTGGAGAAAGGATACTTTTCAGCAATGATGCTAGAACAATTTGATATCTATATGCAAAACAAAACACTTCAATCCATATCTTGTGTGATACACAAAAATTAACTTGAAGTGAGGTATAACCCTAAATGTAAAACCTAAAACAAAATTTTCTAGAGGAAAATATAGGTGAAAATCTTTATGACCTTGGATTAAACAAAGATTCCTTAGACATGGCACCAAGTGTACTATCTGTAAAACAACAAATTAATAAATAGGACCTCATGAAAATTTTAAACTTCTGCTCTTTAAAGATACCATTAGAAAATAAAAAGACAAGCCACAGACCGGGAGGAAAATTTACAAATAATTTATCTTCTAAAGGACTTTTATTGAGGAAACAAAGAATTCTTATGACTCTGTACCCCACCAACACTTATAAATAAAAGAAAAAAAGGAAGTCAATAAGAAGAAAAAAACTCAGATAAAAATAGAGCAAAATACCTAAACAAATACTCCAATAAGGAAAATACCCAGGTGGCAAATAAGCATATGAAAAGATGTTCAAATTAATTTATCCTCAAGAAAATGGAAATTAAATATGAGCTACTACTGTACACCTAGTTGTTGTTGTTGTTGTTGTTGTTGTTGTTGTTGTTACAACCACCAAGTTAAGTCTGAGTCGTAGCAGCCTTTTGTACAACAGATTGAAACACTCCCCAACACTCTGCCATCCCCGGCACTGTGTCAGTGCTTCTCTGCTATCATAGAGTTTTCAATGGCTGATTGTTGTTTCAGGAGTGGGCTGCCAGATCCTTCTTTTATTTTTGTGGTTCTGGGGATCGAACCCAGGATCTCAGAGTGCACAGAATGAGCACTCTACAAACTGAGCTAAACCCCAGCCATGCATACCTAGTAGATGGGCTAAAAGCCCAAAAACAGACAGTCCTAAGGGCTGGCAGGATTTGGAACAATAGGGAATCTCCTTCATTGCTGGTGGGAATGCAAAGTGGCACAGCCATGTTGGAGGATAGCTTGGTAGTTTCTTCTAAAGTTAAACATAGGCTCACCATATGACCTGGCAATGTACTCCTAGGTATTGACTCAACTGATTTGAAACTGAAACCCACGCAAAACCCGGTATGTGAAAGTTTTTAGCAGATCTACCCAAGTATTGCCCCAAACTTAAAGAAACCAAGATATTCTTCAGTAGATGAATGGATAAACAAATGGTAGTACATCCACATAATGGACTATTACTTGGTAATGAAAAGAAGTGAGTCTTTTTGATAATAGCCCCTCTAACTGGGACAAGGCAATATCTCATGGTGGTCTTGATATTCATTTCCCTAATGGTTAGTGACATTGAGCATTTTTCATATACCTGTGGGACATTTGTATGGTTTTTTTTTTCTTTTGAGAAATGCCTTTTTAGGTTTAGGTTCAGGTCATTTGTTTTTGCTATTGAGTTTTGTTGTTGTTGTTGTTAGGTGCCATTAAGTCGGTATCCGACTCATAGCGACCCTCATAGGGTTTTCAATGGCTTACTGCTTTGGGATTGCCTTGGGAGTGGATTGCCAGGCCCTTCTCCACTGAGTTTTGGCATTGCTTATATATTGTTAATATTAACTCATTGTCAAAAGTATAGTTTGAAAATATTTTCTCTCATTCTTTGGGTGGTGTTTGTACTCTGTTGATTGCTTTCTTTGCTCAGGAGAAGCTTTTCATGTTGATGTAACCCCTATCTGTCTATTTTTAATATTTTTTCCAATGCTTTAGGGGTCTTGTTCAAAAAATCCTTGCCCATTTCAGTGTTCTGAAGCATTTCCCAGCCCTGAGGCTGCTAGGCAAGTGCTACATCCCCCGCCATTTCAGGTGAGATTAGAAAAGAACATAGCCAAGTGACTGAAGCCAGAGGGAGACAGAACATCTCTGCGAAGGGGAGGGGGAAATACTTAGAAAAATGTTTGTGCAAGCTGGTATTGCCTGTCATTCCTTGCACCCTTCAAGGGATCTTTGGTTACCTACAATGCCTTTCTTCCTCTCTCTTAACCAGTGGGAGGTTACCGAATCAGAACATCATCCGCCTTGCCCTGAGTACCAGTGACTTTTACAGTCAGATGTCTGTGTGTCCAGGAGTGGAAATGTCATATCCTCTGCCCTGGTTCCCTCCTGCACACCACATCCCTTCCTGCCTGGGGCTCTCGATTGCTGGGATTCGTTTGCGTTCCTCCAGGGCATTGAAGTTCTATGGCAGCACAGGTTTACAGGAAGGTCTGTGGAAGAATTAGAATCTGATAGCCAAGGTCCCCATCCGTTATCAGGGAAGGAAAAAAACAGGATGGGAGAGAGGGAGAAATAGGACTATGGTGCAGGTCAGAGGTCAAACACAGCCTTGGCCAACCCAATGGGACCTGTGGAATAGACAAAGCTCATCGGTATTGCCATGGGCTGACCAACGGGCCCTGGTTTACCCAGAACTTTCCATATTTTAGCAGTGAAGGGCTCCCATTCTGGGACCTCCACAGTCCTGGGTAAGCCAGGGCAGTTTGTCCCCTGAGGACCTGTCCCATGTTGCATTTTGCATCTCTCAGAAGCTTTGCTGCTATGCCAGCCCTCAGAGGCCGAAGCTGTCTGCTCAGCCCATGGCAGCGAATGAAGAGCAAGTCTGTTCTAGAAGGGAGGGTGGAGGGTGGATCCTTAACTCCCCACAGGCTGAAGGGAAAGGATACCTAATTCTGAAAGGTCTGACTCTTCCTCTCTTTCTCCTCTCCCAGGGCCACCCGTCATGACTGTGAGGAAACGTGGCCCCTGAGAAGATTCAGACCTGACTTAAATCCTAGTTGAGCCACTCATTAATTATATGACCTTGGGCAAGTCAATCTCTGAGGGCTCAGTTTCCCCTCTTGTAGGACTATTGTAAAATTCAATGAGATGACATATAGGTAGAATCAGCACAGCGTAGGTCCTCAGTAAAGAGAAGCCAACACTGTTTGTTTGTTTGTTTTATTATTGGAAATTTTTAATGTACAACTTAATGTGTTTCATTCAGACATGTATTTCATTGCGACATTTCCATGTATGGGTTTCCCTGTACGTTGCACAGATAAGTTCCCCCTTACCCTCTTGTGCACCTTCTTCCCCTGTCCCACTCCCCCACCAAAGGCCTCTCTTCCACTTGCATGTCTTTTTGTGGGAATATTTTTCTATATATTCTTGGATTCCAATTATGTTTAAGGTGGAAACATTTTCTGTAGCGATCTATCTTTTTACATTGTCAGTAGCATTACCTGAATTTTCTAGCCCATGTGTATTATTACCATTCTTTGATATTATTGGTATTATTATCATTATTTCCTAAACTATTAAAGTTGGGCTATTTACTTTGAGGTCGCCCTCACTCTCATTCCTCGCTCCTCCTTGTTCCTCCTCTCTCTTTTTTCTTCTGAAGAAAGCCAACGCTGTTTCTTTCTTTTTTTTTTTTTTTTTTCTCCCCAGTACTTGGGGGTTGGACCCAGGGCCTCGCGCTTGCATGCTCTGCAAGTGCTGGACCACTGAGCTGCACCCCCAGCCCAATTTTTTTACTTTGTTTTTTGAGACCGGGTCTCGCTAAGTTATGCAGACTGCCTCTGGTCTCGAACTTGCCATCCTCCTGCCTCCGCCTCCCGAGCCGCTGGGATTACAGGTGTGCGCCACGGCACCCAGCTTCAACGCTGTTTTTGAAGGAAAATCTCCTACCTTGGAAAATGGCAATGAACGCTGCGCCCAGCAGCGCCAACTCCAGGCAGCTTTCTTGCCTCCTCAAAGCCACCATTGAATCCCCGTCATTCACCTTTACCTAGTCACTGGCTAGTTTTCACGTCTGTGTCATCTGCTCAAAGCAGCATCCCCAGCAGCCGGGACTTCTGAACTACGCGCGGCAGCCCGAAGAGAATGGATTTTATTCAGCAGCTGCTTGTGCTGGTGAAAATCCGAGTTGAGGAAGGACCAGAAGACAGGAGCAGCCTGTTCGCCAGGGTCCCTGCAGCTCTGAACTGTGGCCCAGGAAAGGGTCGCGCTGACTGCACTGGAAAAAGTGCAGTGGAAGGCAAACAAATAAATGATTTAAGGTTGGGGAAGAAAGACTTTTAAAGAAAGCTTGACCTTACCCTCTGGGGCTTAGTGCAGAGTGGAGGTGGACTGCAGGAGGAAATTGGTCCAGACAAAACACAGAGAGTCATTATGGGGGGAGAAGGCCCCCCTCACCTCTCTGGGGCAGTGGCCGCTGATAAGACCCATCCTTTAAGGGCAGCCTGCCGGGAGGAATTGGACTAAATTCAAGGACAACAGCAACCCTCATTAGGGCCAAAAGCCAGGGGCTATGATATGGGGCCAGCTTTCCGCTATTTCATGAGCGGCTTGCCTGTGGCTGCTTGGCTCAGATGGACAGAGCAGACTTAATGAGGCCAAGGGCAGGAGGCTGAATTCCTGCACAGGGAGCTTCCTACCATCCCCTGCTGCTGGCAGGTTCTACTGAGCCAGGCTGTGCCACTCATGAGGGCAGGCTCACTTGTCATCGGTGTCTGCTCAAGGTTACTCCTTGGAGATTTCATGGAATTCTTAGCAAATGGCAATATGCACTAGGTTTTTGGAATCTCGACCAATGGTCTGTCCTAGCTGGAAGATGTTAATTCAGATTATACTTGTATTTATTCGGCCATTACACAACTATGTGAGTGCTTGCTCTGTGGCGGTTTTGGGTATTGTGAGAGATGCTCAGGATATGGTGATGAATAAAGGAAAGAGAAAGGCATAACATTGAGCAATGAGAAAATTCAACACAGGAGAGAAGCAGCGTGAAATCCAGGTTCCTATGAGTGGAAGCTCCAAGATGGCAAACTACCAATTGTACAGCAACTCGAGTGGGGAAAAAAGGTTCCTGCCTAGGCAAAGAGGATAAAAATCTGTAGAAGGTATTTTGCACAAAAGAATGAAAATAAAAATAGATGGTGGGATGATCAGCATTTGAAAATATAGAAAATATAGAAAGAAGATTTTTAGTTCTATTGATAAATTCAGGGTAACTAAGTACCACATGGGAGAAGGACATGGCAGCCCACTCCCCAAAAACAATCCACCATTTTAAACCCTATGAATGTCAGAGAAGCACTGCATGCAGACCCAAGGAGCTAGCATCAGACCAGGCAAGGGATATGAAGACCTCGAGTCAGACATCTATAGGAAGGATGGAAAAAGTGAAGTAGTTCTCGACTGGAAAAGGTATGGGGTATGCTGTGTGCTAACTTTCTAGAAATGATGGATGGTTTGTCTTAGTAGTTTACATTTATTGCACAGAGAGAGTTCTGGTCCCACCTCAGGTGTCCTAAATGGAATGAGTCCAGTTTCTCAACAGCCTTCATCCCTAGAAAAAGCATAGAGAGATGTGAGAAGAATCCTATCAGCTATCTCCCTCCCTGGGAGAAGGCAGATCATGTCTGGACATCAGCTGTCCCACAGTAGAGGCCGGGTGACTTGGGGAGGAGCTCGCTCAGTTCTGCCCAGGCTTTGAGCACACCTGTGTGTGCTTAGGTGAGCTGCTGCACCCCTCCAGGCCCTATTTCCTCACCTGCAGGCCAGGGGCAATGCAGACCCCCAAGTTCACTTGTGAGGATGAGAGATCATATGTACAACGCCTGCCTCATGATAGGCTCTCTATCAAATGTAGCTAGTGTTTTGATTCTTATTGCACCTGGTCAATGGTTAATCTTTCTGATGCATGACAGCACACACTTTCACACAAACTCACACATTGTCCTCTCAGATTTGGGATGGTCAGGCCTTCATGCCTTTGGATATGGCTTTCTTCTCTTGGAAGGAATTGATCCAACTTGCTTACTTGCTTATTTAATTTATTTATGCATCACTGTGGAGTTGAACTCAGGACTCTGCACATGCTAGGCAAGGACTGTACCATTAAGCCCCACCTCCAACCCCTTTTTTATTTTTTATTTTGAGACAGGGTCTCACTAAATTGCACAGGCCACCTCTGGTGTCAAACTTACAATCTTCCTGCCTCAGCTTCCTGAGAGTCAGTAGAATTAGCAGTGTGAGCCATGGTGCCCAGCTATTGATTTTAAGAGGGATGAGAGATGGATGAGGGAACTGACACAGAAGGGTAAAATGGAAGAATAACCATGAAGACTGATGACTGCACTGCATGATATAGTTTGCAAACATCACTGAGGTTTACAAGAGGCTGTCACCAAAAGAGCTCTAGACCATGTTTTAAGTGGTGATCTAAATCGGTACCCTAAACAAGACTGTTCCTGAACCAGTAGACCTCATTGTAGACCATGAGCAATTTGTAGAGTGTTTTCTTCTTGCTCTTCAGTTAATTTTTTTCATCCCTAGGTAGCTGGGTGAGGATTACAGTTTGCACCACTGGGCATCCATTGCAAGTATCATCTTGCCCAATAAATCCTAAACTAAGCCATAATCTAAAAGCCTCTTAAGTGAATAGAGAAATGCCACTTCACCTGCCAGGACCTACTGATGTTTTACTTTTTTGTAACCTTGTTGGAGAGCTGGTTTCAGATGCCCAACTCATGAGACATTAAAAAAATAAAGACAGTAAAAATTGATTCCTACTCATTATACTATCTCCTGGACTATTGCCTTTCTCTTGAAGTGAATTCAGATTAAGCTTAATTTACATTGATTTTTAAAATCTAAATTGCACATTCCTCTAACTACATTCAAAACACAGAACCAGGTTTTATATTATTGTTAAGCCTATTGGATAGCTTAAGTGAACAGCATTTATGAGTGACCTCAGTCTGCACTGGGATTTTATTACTTTTAGTGCTTTACATCATTTTACATGGTACCCTAAGAATTAGACAGCCCACTCTACATATGTACTAGACCCTTCCTTCCTTCATTCTCTATACCACACCAAGACAAAACAAGGGGTAAATGAGAAAAACAAATGGGTACTTGAAGCAGACAAATTCTAATCATTTACTGGGTGCCTAGAACAGAGGTTAGCCCAGAAAAAACACCATAAACATCAATTGATAATTCTAACGATATGCACTAATGGCGGGAATCATGGCACAGCTCAACAGAGTTTATGAGGATTGGACATTGCTACCTCAAGTGTTTGTATGATCACATTTTCAAGCAAGCTTCCCTTTAATTTTGGTGATTCTCCCCAGAACAGCCCAGACCAAAAAGGCCATCTTCCTCAACCCCAGAGACAGATGGCAAACTTTTTCTTATAGGGCCAGACAGTAAAATAATTTAGGTTTTGCAGGCCAACAGGCAACAGGGAAGGTATTATCTAAATATTTCTATAAGTATTTAAAATATAATCATTTAAAAAGGTAAAAACTGTCCTTAGCTGTTCGACTGTAATAAAAAGAAAAAAAATGGGTGGCTGGAGTTGGCTTATGGGCATGGTTTGCAGGCATTTGGTCTAGGTCATCATGACAATCCCATGCTCTTTGCCACTGATGTCTAGGAAACTTGGCCCCAGCCAATCACAGCAGTGCATTTCCCAGGGAATAGTTGTTGGAAAGGAGTGGGACTTGACTTTAGTTGATCCAGTGAAACCAAAGAAAAGATACTTATTCTGTGGTTGGGAGAGCAATTCTCTCCTCTTCTTCCCTTTCTTCCCTTTCTTTCCCCTTCTCTCTCTCTCACTGAGATGAAACAGTGAGTACATTTTTTTAAATTGTCGCAGAGAGCCATTTTGTGATAATTAGAAAATCTAACCTGAAGAACAAAGCATCCACATGGAAGAGGATGGAGCTGAGAGAATCATGGGAAAACAGAAGAAACACCCTGATGGTATGTTTGCCTGGAGCCCATTCCACTTTGGTGCTTCTTATTATACAAAATAATAGAGATGTATATTGTTTGTTGTTATTTTTTGTTGTTGTTGTTGTTAGGTGCCATTGAGTCAGGTCTGACTCATAGTGACCCTATGTACAAGAGAACAAAACACTCCCTAACATGGTGCAGTGCCCAAACTATTGTCAGCCCTTCTCTGCTATTCTTAAGGTTTCCAATGGCAGATTGTTTCAGGAGTGGATTGCCAAGTCCTCTTCCCTAGCCTGCAGCACCTGGCATTCTCAGAAGGTCTCCCATCCAAGGACTAACCAGGCCGACCCTGCTTAGCTTCTGAGATCAGGCAGCATTGATGCTTGGGTGCTATGGCTGCTTAGGCTAACTTAACTCAAATGAGCGGTTTCTCTTTTTGTCATTTATTTTATTTATAAATGCTGGTGGATACAGAGTAATAAGTCATTTTTTTATATCCATTATGCAACTATTAAATCACTTTTGCTTACATGTGCATCATCTTACATATTTTACAGATCAGTATAAACTAGAGAAGAAAAGAGTAGGAATTTTAATTAACATAATGAAAATCATATGCAACCATGTTATATTCTCATTGAGTTTTTCCTTCCCCCTGTTTTTTTATGTATTCAGATAGTTGCATCTTACATTTTGAGATTTTCCTCTCCCTCTTTACTCCTTTACATTATTTCTGCTCCCCTTGCTCCTTCCCAAACCACTGCTCCCAAATAGGTAGTTTCTTAAAGAACAGAGCAGATACAAAGTGCAAAGTAGGTGTCCTTAAAATATTAATGTGAATTTTCTACCTAATTGCCTTCATGTCAAGAGAAACTAACTGCTCTCTCTCTAAAACCTTCAGTCTCTCCCACTTATTTCTGAAAGTCTCTAAGAGCACCTTGTTGTTCTTGTCAGGTGCCCTGGAGTAGGTGGCACCTGTTGGGAAGGTTCTGGTCCCTGCTGGAGAGCAGGCTTGGCCGCTCAACGGCTTAAAAGAGTAAAGTGTATTTTTCTCACATATAATGGTCAAAAGTGAGTGTTCAGCTTAGTGGAGAGGATTTGAGGAAGGAGGCTCAGTTGTTCAGTCTTTCATGGTCTCTGGCTCATGGTGGTCATCTTTAATGGCTAGCGTCTTGAGCACTCTGCTGGTCGTGAATCAGGGAAGAACACAGAGGAGCGCATAAGGGACAAAACTGAATGTGGCACATGTCACTTCTGCTCACACTCCACTGGAGAGAATGTGCGGGCGTGGCACGCCCCACAAGGGAGTGGGGGAGTGGAGTGTCTCAGGGAAGCTGTATACCCAGTTATAACTCAAATGCTATGGGAGAAGGGGGAATGGTGCGGATGGATAGCCAGGAGTCTCTGCCATACTCATCTGCGGGTTATCAGCCCCTCCTCTAAGCCATGTCACTTGGGTACCAAGAATCTCAGACTGCTACTAAAAACACACAGGCCAGCTTTCACCCTCTCCTTTCAGGGCCTATCTCCCAATGAGAAACATGGGGTACATGTTATTGACTCAATTTTACAGATTAAAAAACAAGACTTTGGGAAGGTAAATGATGTTCCTAAGGCTACTCAAGGTTTTGGCAGAACTGAGAAATGATGAAGACTCTCCTGGGCCAAAGGGTAGCTAGGTTCCTCTGAGAGTCTCTGTCCTTGGATGTGACCTCACGTGTATTTGTTAGCATTTGTGTACCTGTGACCAAAAACCTTGACAGAAATAAATTAAGGAAGGAAAGGTTTATTTGGCTCACAGTGTCAGGAAGTTTTAGCCTGCAGTGGTGGGTAATACCTGGCAGAGCCAGCGACAGGATCACTTGGTAGGAGAGAGCTCTTCACATCATGGTGGGCCAGGAAGCAAAGAGCCTTGGTGGAACCAGGGCCAGGTGTCACTTTTGAAGGCACAAGACCAGTGACTTACTCTGCCAGCTAAACCCCAGCTCCTAAAGTTTCCACAGCCTACCAAAATAGCTCCACAAGCTGGGAAAAAGCATTCAAACACATAAGTCTATGGGAAACAATTATATTTAAGCCCTAACATCAGGAGTCCATCCTAGCAGGAATCCTGCTGAGTCATTTTGGTGAGAATGCCCCATCCTTGACATCTGACCAAATTCTTCATCCAATACTCCAGATGATGTCTGATTACCCTAGGCTGCCTTCAACAAGAACGCTGTTCGCATGGTGTAGTCAAAATCCTACCATCTTGTTGTTAGGTGCTGTCCAGTCAGGTAATACTCATATTGACCCTATGTACAATGGAATGCCGCACTACCTGGCACTGTGCCATGCACATGATCCTTTTATGTTTGAGCTCATTGTTGCAGTCACTGTGTTTCTTCTCATTTTGAGTCATGCCACATCAGGAAATGGAGGCCCCAGGGGCTCTATTCTATTCTTATCATAAAGATTGGCTCTGCTTGAGGAGGGCTGGGATTTAGCTCAGTGGGTAGAGCACGGCGCTGCAGTCTCTGAGGTCCCAAGTTCAATTCCCAGCACCGCAAAAATGGGGGAAGGGCCTGGCAATCCACTCCCAAGGCAATCCCGAAACAGTCAGCCATTGAAAACCCTATGAGGGTCGCTATGAGTCGGATACCGACTCGATGGCACCTAACAACAACAACTGCTTGAGGAGGCAACTCTTCCCCAGTCATCTTTTGAATGCCTTCCAGCCAGGGGGCTCATTTTCTGGTAGTATGTTTGACAGTGCTTCTCTGCTATTCATAGGGTTTTTAATGGATAATTCTTTCAGGAGTGGGCTGCTGCATCCTTGTCTCTAGTCTATCTTAGTCTGGAAGCTCAAGTGAAACCTGTCCACCATGAGTGGTCCTGCTGATATCTGAGATGCTGGCAACATAGCTTTCAGCATCACAGCAATACCCAAGCCCCTACAACATGACAAGTTGACAAACATGTGGGAGCTTGATTAATGCTTTTTTTCATAGTAATTTCCCATCCACCAACTCTACCACCCTCTACCCTGACTATACATTTTCACTTTTCCTTATATTCAGAATTAAACCCTATCCTCCATGGCAAAATCCCAGTGCAGTAGTTCACATGCCTATCGCAATGGTCCTGAATAAAGTCTCCCTTATCACTTTAATAACATGCTTTCTTTAACAGACCAGAATTTGAGTATTTTGATTCAAATTGGATGACTATTTTTTCATTATACCACACAAACTGAGAAATTGCAACACATACCCCATTCATACACACTTATCTACAAAAGACCCAAACCGGTAAGTCAGACTCACCAAAGAAAAGGAGAGGAGTTTCAATAAATGCTCCCCTGCATGCTGGCTCTTTACACATTAGCTGTACCAGTGGTTATAGGAAATAAAGACACTCCAGGTGAGCCCTGGCTCTCCTGAGGTCCATATGCACTTCTGAGATCAAGCGGTTCCCCAAAACCAAGGCAAAGGGCACCATTCCCAGGGCAAATTAAGATTCTGAAGACTAACTTATTACTATCCCCATTCTGGCCTCTTGGAAGGGTCAAAACAACTCTCAGGACAAGGACCAGAAAACTCTTTCCAAAACCGGCCAGACAATAAATACTTTAGGTTTTGCAGGCCACATAGCACCTGTCACTATTATTCAACTTTAATGTCCCTTTGCGCTCCAGTCTGCTATGTTTTTATTTAATTTAATATTTTTGAGTCATAGTCTGGAAGTCAGTGTTTTAGGTGCTAGGGAGATGAAGAAGCTAGACACTCTTTCAGCATCTGACTTCTATTTCTGGCAATGTTGCAGCCTAGATCAGAGAAGCCTCTGCTAATACAGCACAATTAAAAATATTGAGTAAAATATTTTAAAAGGCAAAGCGTCGGCTATGCTAATAGAAAAATAAGAGGATTTCCCAGAGATAAAAAAAGGAAATACAGAGTACTAATACACAGGAATGAGAGTTGGAACCAGGATTTGGCCTGGAGAAACATGTCAGTTCTGATTGTCTATAATCAGAGTTTTAATAGACTCCTACAAGAGTCAGGAGGGATAGCTCTCAGCCTTAGTAAAAGAAGTATTGAAGACCCACTTACAGGATTTTGAAGGGGAAACACCCCCAAAAGACAAAAATAGAAAAAAAAATCAGTCATCGATCAATCAATCAATCAATCAATAAAATGATGCATCCTTTGCATCCTTTTCTCCACCTTGGCTATAGATTATTGAGGCTTAAAAAGGTAGAATTTCCCTGTAAGCTGCATTCATGCAGGTCTAGGTTGAAATGTGTACTATCTGGCCCAAAGGAAACATAACATTTTAGCTTAATTTAGTCCCGGGTTGGTAGCACTAACAAAAGTGGGAGAAGCACAAGTCTTTTATGAAGGACCACATTGTGAAACCAGGCCTCAAAGAATCTCTATGGGTAATTCATATTAGGGTGAAAAATGGTCCCCCAAGATGTTCATGTTCTAATCCCTAGAACTTGACCCTTGGTGTTACCTTAAATATCAAAGGAGACTTTGCTGATGTGATTAGGTTAAGGATCTTGATTTGGAGAACTTGTGTTAGATTATGTAGGTGGACCCTAAAGTAATCACAATTGTCCTGGTAAGAGAGAGACTTTAAGAGGTTGGACACAGAGGAGAAAATAATATGAAGAGGTTGAAGGGAGAGACTTGAAGACGCTACATGTCTATCCCTGAAGATGGAAGAAGGGACCATCAGTCAAGAAATGCAAGGCTTGATGCTCTAGAAGCAGGAAGAGACTAGACAACCTGTTATTTTCTAAAGCCTCCAGAGCAAGTGCAGTCTTGCCAACACCTTAGTTTCAGTCTGATGAAAGAAACACTTTTAGACTTTTAACCTCCATAACTGCAAAAGAATAAATTTATGTTGCTTTAAACCACCATGTTTATGATGATTTGTTATAGTAGCAATAGAAAACTCCAAGGAATGAAAGTTCAAAAAATACAAGCTCATAATGTTTTAAAAATCAATAACCATACAAGGAAATAAACTATCATAAGAAAGTATCTGCAGAAAGAAAACACTATGGAATTGTATCTGCAAATGCAACAGATATTGGACTTAATGGAAACATAATATAAAGCAAGATTGATTAATATCTTTGAAGAAATAAATGAGAGAATCATTAGTACAACAAGAGAACAAAGCCATAAAATATATCATGCTGATCTGAAAAAGAATCAGATGTAATTTCTATAAGTGAAAAACATAGAACTAAAATTAGAAATTTATGTGTTAAATGAGTAGAATTTAGTGTCAAACAGAAAACATTAGTGAACTGGACAATAGATATGAAGAAATGCCTCAATAGAATATAGCACAGTACCACAGAGATGAAAAATATGAGAGAAAGTTTGAAAGACACAGAAAATAGTGTTAGTCTAATATACCGTACATCTACTAAACACCTAAAGTAAGGGAACAGAGAGAATGAGAGAGGGGCAATAAATTTTTCAATGTGATAATGACTGAGAGTTTTCCAGATGTGATGAAAGACATCAAATCCCTAAATTAGGAACATCAATATATCTAAAGTAGGATAGACATAAAGTAGCCCACACCTAGACACAGAGTGTGAAAGTACAAAAGGTAAAACTCAGCTTGGAGAAAGGAGGGTAGGGACAGGCTGCCTAAAAAGGAGAGAGATTAACAACTGATTAGAAATTAGAAACCCAAACTGGGCAGGATCATATTTTCAAAAAATTGGACTTAATGGAAACAGAGTGCTTCAAAAATCTGCTTTCAATATATAATTCTATATCCAGCAAAGTTATTTGAAAAAGACATGGGATAAGTTATTTTCTTAGTTACATAAATAAAAACTGAATTTTTACCCCAAAAAATGAATAAATGAAATTCTAAAGGGAAAATTAAGATGACACAAAAGTCGATGACACAAAAGTCTAAGAAAAGGGAATGATGAACAAATAAATTGGTAGATATGTAGAAATTTGTGGGATAAAAAATAATAACAAGACAGAAGTGGACTAAACTTTTTACATTTATTTCATTATTTGGGAGGAAAGAAAAGCTATTGATAAATTTTAGACTTTTAAATAGAATGTTGAACTTCTAGGGAATGGTTAAGATAACACAAATAGAATCAAAACTTTCAGATTAATAGAGAAAAAAGTAATAAGGGAGAAAATATCTCAATCTAAAAAACTTTAAAAAGAAGAATAAATAATCTACAAAGGGTGAGGCAAAGATAAAGTGTAAAAGAAGATGTTAGAAATGAATAAAAATATATCAGCAATCACAAATATTGTCAACTGATTAAACTAACTAAAAAACAAGGATTTCAGAATGATTTTTATGCAAAATTCTGCACTTTTACATTAAACACACACCTCTAAAACATTATGGCACAGAAAAGTTGAAAGTAAAGACACGGAAGAAGATAGTAAAATTTGAATCCAAATAGACAATTGAATTATATTGAGATCAGAGAAAATGTATTTTTTTTTTTCCCCTATACTGAGGATTGAACCTAGGGCCTCACACATGCTGGGCAAATGCTGTACTGCTGAGCTGCCTCCCCAGATTCTTTTTAAAATTTATTTTGAGACAAGTTTTCCCAAAATTGAGGAGGCTGCCTCTGGCCTTGAATTTGCAATCCTCCTGTTTTGCCCTCCTGTGTTGCTGGGATTACAGGCATGTGCCACTATGCCCAGGAAAGAGAAAATGTATTATAAGGAAAAAAAAATTGTTAGAGATAAAGTGATTACTGCATTTTAGTGGCCCAGTTATCAGGAAGATAAATCAGCTCTGAATTTACATGTTCCTAATAATATAGATTCAAAATATATAAAGTTAATATTCAAAACTAAAAGAAGAAATTAATGCATGTACTATCATAGCAAAAGACTTTAACATATTCCTGTAATTATTGAGTCTAGCAGTGAAGAAAGAAGCAGCAGGGACATATATTTGAACCAATTAACAAGGCCGCACCCAACTGCTTCACATTATACCACATTTCTAAGCATAAATAGAATATTTTAAAAACCTGTCATGTGCTGAGCCAAGCCACAAAACACGTCTCAGTGAATTTCAAAGTATCAGTATGTTGTTGTTGTTGTTAGGTGCCTTCAAGTCATGTGCAACTCATAGAGACCCTCATTGGGTTTTCAATGGCTCATTGTTTGGGGATTGCTTTGGGAGTGGATTGTCAAGTCCTTCTCTTGTTTTTGCAGTGCTGGGGATCAAACAGAGAACATCAGGGAGTCAACCACAGCACTCTACCAACTGAGTTAAACCCTGGCCCCAAAGTATCAGTATAGAGACATATTATCCAACCCCAATGAGATTAAGTTGGATTTACTAATTAAACAATAACAAAGACAATACTCTTGCTCTCAAGAAGTTTATAGTCTAGAGGTAGAAATACAGAGGGGAGCAACTCTTTAGGATATAAGGCAGGATGTGATAACTACTAATAGAAATGCAAAAAACCCATCATTTTTTAGAGAACATCAAGAACAATTGCTTCTGACTAGTGTGATCTAGGACAATCTAATGGATGTGTTAACATCTGTAGTGTGTGTTGAACAGTAAGGAGGAAGGAGCTTAGGAGTAACAGCATTATAGGCAAAGACAAGGGTTAAAATAGAATCCCCAGCAGCTGGGGATAGTCATCAGTTCAGTTTTTCTAAAGTACAGATTATTAACTTCCTTTGCCCACGGACTTCTTTGGTAGTTTAGTGATATCTGTAAACCACTTCTCCATATTTCTCTTTAATGCATTGACTAAAACACAGAATTACAAAGGAAACTAAACATAATGAAATGTAGTTACCCAAATATTACAAAATATAACTTGTATTATATTCCAATGATACACAATCAAGTCTAATAACAAACAAATTTTTAAAGTAACAATGACCTATGAACAATATACTCCAATAGACAATGATTGTAATGTGATGTGAAGATACCTGCAATTTCTATTGGTGACAAAGTCAAGAGTGCTGAGAATATTGCTGTGTTGGATTTCCTGCACTCATAATCAAAGAAAATACTATACTTTAGCTAAAAGTTAGCAAAAATAAAGATACTGTTTTTTTACAATCATTGAGTCTATAAAAGAGGCTATATGACATAAAACATAAGCCTAATAGTGAAGTAGCTTAGGTATGAGACTAATAGAATTTGAACCTTTTTGTCTGTGGACAATAGTAATTATGCAAGTTTTGACCCAATATTTAAAGTTTCATGTTATCTTGTAGCCTTTTCCTTCTACCCTAATAAGGTATTGCCTGCAGCCATAACCCTATGGCATCTGATCCCATCAGATCTCAGAAGCTAAGCAGAGTAGAGCCTGGTTAGTACTCGGATGGGAGATTACCTGGGAACACCAGGTGCTGTAGACTTGGGAGAAGGACCCAGCAACCCACTCCCAAAAATCAGTCTTCCATTGAAAACCCTATGAACATCAGAGAAGCACTGAAAATAGTGTTTCCCCTCTTGTATGTAGGGTCACTATGAGTCGGATACCGACTGAATGGCACCTAACAACAACAGTAAGGTATTAAATGAAATTAATGTCTTACCCCCCCATTCTAAATATTTTGGAAAATATCTTGTAAAATATTTACTACTTAGAGTGCAAAAAAATACAAAGAAGGCAATTTTAGCAGGGAGCTACCAACACGGAAGTTGAGCTACAGAGAAACGCTGACAGTCTGCAAGTGTGAATTTGTATTTAAGCTTCTCTGCATATGTCCTACAGTGTAAGGTGCTTCGGTGATCTCCTGCTGCTTATTATGAAAGCAGAACTGCTCCCACTTTTCTGAATTTCACATTCAAGGCTGCGTCTACACCTCCTGTTTGCACAGCAAGTCTGTTTCAGTTGCCTGAAGTGCACCCGCCTCACTTTGGTAATCTACTTTAGTCTATTTCTGTGCCCTGAAAGACAGTCCAATTCAGTATTCCACACTTCAATATTAATTTGTCTTTTCAGCTATTTCAACAGAGGATGTGTGTCCTCTGCTATAACTTGGCTCACATCCATCCGTCATTTTATTGACCTGCTGGGAACAATGTCCAATGCATTCCAGCTCACAGATTGAGTTTGCCTTAGCCACACATGAAACCAGGACACTGTTAAGTATCTTTTTAAAATAAGTAAATAAAGAAAGAAGAGCATTCACAATGACAGAGATTTTCCACATGAAAATGAATATACGGCATAAAAACTAGCATACAGAACAACCCAAATAGGAGCCTTAAAATTTTCAAAGGTTAAACAGATCACTCAAAATTACGAGGGTAAATGGATGATGCACGGTGTGCATTTCTTGTTCACCCAGGACCATTCTTATGCATTTCTTTTGAATGCAGATTTGTAAAGGGCATTTTCCCCAACAGTGTTAGAAGCAGCACAGAGTAACACATGCAGGTCATTTTGACAGAGAGTATCTGTTTTCTACCAAGACAAAACAGGCTATTTTAGGGAGAGGGGGGAAATTATTTCCCAATATAAAATTTCCCTTCAGTAAACACATTTATGAACCCAAGAGATGAATGTGACAGGTGTCTTTTTCTTTTTTAAATTTCCTTAAAGGCATATGATCCGTATTGAAATTGTACAAGGAAAAATCTAGTGTTATTTCAACCCCCCCTTATCTGTGGTGCAGTTCACTGTGTTATAAGAAAGGGCTGCAGCGATTTATTTGCTATTTATGTGGCCCCAGACAAATAGAAAACGAGCAAACAGACATTCTATACATGTGAAGGGAGCAATTTTAGTGGTTTTTTTCTTAAATCCTAACCTGCAAATTTCAGTTCAGGAGAAATGCAGTGCTGTGCTTTTCTTTTCTTTCTTTCTTTCTTTCTTTCTTTCTTTCTTTCTTTCTTTCTTTTTTAAGCCATTGAAGAGGGAGTCCAGCGACAGGACAAACAGAAAAGCCCCACTGGAATTAGCCTCTGTTCTTCCTACTCTGTTTACAAATGTCTCTTTCTCTAGGCAAGAAGCAAATTGTCGGGCCTGACTCTCAGGACAGCTCTGCCTACCAAAGCTACATAATGCATTCTGTTACTCTGAATTATTTTATTTAAAATGACATCTTTGCTAGATTCAAAGAGAGGAAATAATTCTCAAAGAAGGTCTCTTGCAGGGACTTCTAAGAATAAAAGATTCTTTCTTCAAATACTAATATGCATTTTGGAAGATAGTCATTTTGAAAATCCATACTCCACACGCTGCCATATAGATGTTCAATTGCATTTCAATTTCAAATCAATTCCTACATTTGCCAGAAACATTTATCATAAAAATGAACTTTCTTCTTTTTTGATATTTCAAGGGTATATCCTTTGTGAAATTTATAATTACAGAGTATTTAAAACATTAATTTAAAACAAAAATTTTAGATAACTGTAATGATAATTTAAGAGATATACAGGGCAATATTTTGACAATTGGTTTTAGAAATTATTAGCTTTCTAAACATTAACTATAGGCTAGAATACAATTCAACAAAATTAAGATTTCCTTTCATAGTCAGGCGCTGTGGCACACACTTACACACTTATTTGCTAGCAACTAGGGAGGCTGAGGCAAGAAGATCATAGTTCAAGGCCAGAGGCAGCCTACACAACTTAGCAAGATCCTGTCTCAAAAATAAATGAATAAATAAAAATGAAAAATCCCTTTCTTTCATACACAAATTAACCACCGATTTTTTTTTCTATCATGTAGACTGCTAATCCAGATTCATGGCCCAGCTCTTCCACTTTCTAGCTTCCTCTCCTTGTAAATTACAATCACTCAGAAATGGTAAAATGAGGACAAAATTATCCCTCTTAGATTTTGAGGATTAAATCAGATAATGAATGAGCACATGCTTTGTAAGCTATAAAGTGTAATTGAAAGATGATCACCAGGGCTTTTTCAGGTACAGCAGAGATATCATTACTCACATTTGATGTATTGTAAAATGTGTCTCTTACCCCTTTTCTATTCCTGAGCCTCTCTCCCCTCTCTCAGTTGGCACGGAAGCTTATTGTTTCTGCCAAATGAATCTGGATGGGAACAGTCATTTATTTAAAGACTTATGTCAACATTACCTATAAAGGGGAAAATAAAGTGCCTGCACATACTAATACTGGGCATTGTTACTACCTTAATGGTTGATACAAAAGGTATTAATGTCAATGCCAGAAAATGCCATTTTTATGGATCAGAAAAGGCAAATTAGTGGCACTTTTGTATAGTTCAACCTACTATCTATTGAAATGAAAACAAAAAGACACTTCACCTCTACAAGACATAAGTAAATGAAATATGAAATTATTGTCTTGAAAACACATACACATAATGAAAAACAAGAACATAAAAAGATCTCATATTGACACTAGTTACTAATCGCATTTTGCAATTCTCCTCATCCAGCTCTGTATCCTATGGTCTGAATTAGAATTTAAATCTTTTTACCAATGAGGTTGCTTAGTGAGTCACACGTGTAGAAAGAATCCTGCTAAACAGTATTTCATGGATCTATTATAAAATTTTTTATTTTTCAGTTATGAAAATAAGTTATTCTAAGAAACTTGAAAAGTAGACAAAAATATAAGGAAGAAAAAAGAATTTGCAATCTCTCTTCATTCAGCAATAGCTAATGCAAACTTCCTGGCATATTTCATTTCAATCTTTTTCTACATTTATTTTGGGCATAGTTGAATTGGTACAACCCTAGGAAATTGTATCATAAATAGCTTCCAAAGTTAATTTACTCTTGGTAAATAGTTTTCTAAAGAAGACCATTTCTTATTATAACCAGTATATCATATCTTACTAAATTGCTGTACACTTGTGAGGCAGATGGAATTTTATGTCCACTATTGCAATGAACTTCTTTATACATTGTCTTTTTTCTCCCTTTTAGATTTTTCTTATGATGAAATCTCAGAAAAGAATTACCAAGTAGAAGAAAGTACTTTTTAAAAATTGTATACAGAAACATGCTTTTAAAATGTTCTTGATCCAAATTATAAAAGTGCTTTCACCAAATTACACCAATAGTGTAAGAGAATATCTATTCAAGATGAACTGTTATCATTTTAAACTACCATTAAATGTCGAAGTTCTTGCTTATGTGTGTACTACAGCAACTGTGCCCTGTACTGTAGACAGTAAACATGCATTTTATTGTTTTAGTTCTCAAAAGAAAGTTCTCTTCCCAGCTGAAGAAATTGGTTTTACTTTAATGTCATTTGTGTTGTTTCCTATCAGATACACTTTGACTTTGCCACTACAATGCCAATTAAATAATGACAAATATATTTTCATTTAACTATGTGGTTATTTCATTTATTCTCAGATAGATACTCTGCATTTATCAGATACTTGGTGCCACGTACTTGGACTGGATCTGCAAGATGAAAATTAAGAGAAAAGAAAATGAGTAAACAAATGCAAAAACTAACTTCAGATAGAGATAAGTGCCATAAAGAAAATACATTTCTTGGAGAGAGGATTGGTAGGGATTACAGTGCTCATGGGATGGTCAAGAAAGGCTTCTCTTATGAGCTCACATTGGACCAGGGACATATAATATTGAGAAGACTCTAGCTTTGTGAAGTTCAGTATGAACCAAGCCCTGAGGTAGGAATAAATTTGGCAAGATAAGGAGCTTATGGCAGATGGTTTAAATTCTTATAAGAACAAAGATCATAGTTTGAAAGTGCAATGGAGTGGAATTTTGAGCCAAGACTGAATTGCAAAAGTTTGAACCAAGACTAAAGACATAAAAGACACATTCTTAGTTTCATTGGGTATAAGGTGTTCTTCACAGAAATCATATTGTAACGAGAAAAATGACAGGCAAGTAAGTAAACTGCAATTGGCTAAGTAGCTACAGTAGGAGAAGGAGATGGAGAGATGTTTGTGTAATACACAAAGCAGGAGATCTCAAGAAAATGATCTTGAGTTGTGAATCAATGAGATTTTCTAAACCATGGCTGGGTAACTTCCTGGTTCTTCTGATAACAAGGTTAAGTTCAGTAGAAAGAACTGAAGTATTTCTAGACTCCACATTGCCCCACCTTTTCTGCCTAGTAGGTTTTGTTGCAAGAGAGACAGCTTCAGAATTAAAAGAACTTTTAGCTCATCTTTCTGGTCATTTTGGAGAGTGTAGTTTCCTAGCAAATATGGTAGCACACTATTCTGAATGATGGATCTATTTATTATTGTCATGATGGACAGTCAAGTCCATCCAAAGGTTTTTGGCAGGTAGATGGACAAATATTTATGAACAATGAATATTTGACAACTATTGTCTGACCATAAAAGGGCAGGGTGTGAATTTTGAATTATATTACCTCTATGTTTTTTTTTTTCTCTACTGTTTCCTCCAAGATGGCTACCACTAATTCCTTCTTTCCCTATCTGCCCATTTGTTTATTGAGAATAAGTCTATTTGAGAAGAATCAAGAATTTTTCCAGCTAGGCCAGTCTGAGCGACGTGCTTGGTCAATAGAATGGGAGAGAAGTAACATTCTGAGACTAATGAGGTCATAAGGAGCACAGCAGTTTCTCCCTGTCCTTCTAGAATGTCCATTCAGGGAGAAACAAGCTGCCACGTAAGAAGTCTGGTTACCTTGAAAATTTAGTGTTATAAGAAGCCCAAGGAGCTGTGTTATCTCAGTTGCTAGAACACTGTTCTGCACACTCTGAGGCCCTGGGTTCAATCCTAAGCATGGCAAAAATGGGAGGAGGACCTGGCAGCACACTCCTGAAACAATCCTGAAACAATCACCCATTGAAAACTCTCTGAATAGCAAAGAAGCACTGACATAGTACCAGGTGTGGCACAGTCTTGAGGAGTATTGTTTCATTCTGGTGTACACAAGGTCACTGTGAGCCTGACACAATTCAATGGCACCTAACAACAAAAATATGCCCAAGCCACATGGAAATGGCCTGAAGGAAAAGACATCAGAGAGAGAGACAGAGAGAGAGAGAGAGAGAGAGAGAGAGAGCGAGCGCAAGGAGGAGATGTGTATGTAAGTGTCAAGGCCATTTTGAAAGTGGATTCCCAGCTGATGCCACTCAATCAGAGATGAAGCACCAAGTTGAGCCCTTCCCAAGTTCCTCACCCAAAAGTTCATGAGCAAAACAAAATGATGGTTGTTTTCAGCTACTAACTTTAGGTGTAGTTTGTTATCCATCAATAGGGAACCACACTTTAGTATGCAGTAGCTACTAAAACTACAGAAACTTTGATGTAGGTAAAGCATAGATTTCTAAAGCAAATTTAACCATAAAACAGTATTTAACCACATCACATCTACTTCCTAAGCATTTTTGTTACATAATTATATAAATGTTTTGAGAGTTTATTTCACTCAACAAACAAGGGCATCCAGTAATGTATTCCCTGATCTTAAAGGGTAGAGGGAGTTACCTTAGTAAGTGGGATAACGGAAGTAGACACTTTGGGTAATTTGTAAAAACTTCACAAAATTTGTGACACACACTAATGAAGAGATTATGTAATTGTCTATTTTTAAAAAATGTTCATTTCTGAATCACTTAATCATTTATTCTCTCTATTCACTATTGTAAAGAGCTGAATAAGAATTAGAAAAGGTAATATATTTTGCTTAAATAATTATCTTTAAAACATTGCCTTCCTGAGACAGAGGAGAATTATTTGAAAGAAATATCATCTTTCAATTTCTTCTTCTGAGACATTTCCAAAGTGCAAATAAAAGAACTGAGAAGAATACTGAACAATATAAAGACGATATAGTATTAAATGTCCCACTAATAGTGAATCATATGATTCAATTCAACAGAGAAGGCTCCACTAAGTCTGTAATAAAAAAGTAATGAGGTTTTATAACAAAACTGAACAGCCCTCTCTGAAATGCAGAAAGAAATCTTTTCAGTAAGAAGACAAGAAGGATTTGGAATTGAATGCTAAAAATGTGCACCAGTGTGAAAACCATGATTGATGAACTTTATGCAACAAATCTTTAGTTAAATAAATTAATCAAAATATATGGTAGTGTATGTAATAACTGCATATCATCGCCTTTACCTTTTTGCAATTGCAGTGTTAAACAAGCAAAGCAGAGAGAGGAAAAGAAGTGAAATTGCACACATTCCAGACTTGTATTGGAAGCAACAGCACTTTCAAGCTGGAAAGGACCACAGAGTGCACCTCCCTTCCTTTACACCTGAGGAAGCAAGAGCTTCTACCTGAGTGAGTTTGCTCAAGTACAGAGCAAGACATGCCAAAAATGGTACAAGAATCTTGATATTCTGACCCTGGACTAATAACCAGATTTCTTCCCCTATGTTTTCTTAAATTCCCCAGATTAGTTATTTTTATTATTGTTGTTAGGTGTTTTGTTGTTGTTGTTGTTGTTGTTGTTGTTAGGTGCCACTGAGTCAAGTCCCACTCATAGCAGCCTTGTGTACAGCAGATCAAAACACTTCTTGAATTTTGTGCCAGGCACACGATCTTATTTATTTTTAAGGCCACTGTTGCAGACACCATGTCAATCCATCTGGTGGAGGGTTTTCCTTTTTTGTGTTGACCTGCCACTCTCCCAAACATGATGTCTTTCTCCAGGCATTGATCTCTCCTGACTACATGTCTGAAATATGTAAGACGCAGTCTGGCCATTCTTGCTTCCAAGGAGCACTCTGGTTGCACTTCTTTTAGGATAGATCTGTTGTTTCTTTTGGTACTCCGTGGTATATTCAACAGATGTTTCTAGCACCGTAATTCAAAAGCATCAATTCTTCTCCTGTCCTCCTTATTCAATGTCCAGTTTTCACAACCATATGATGCGACTGAAAATACCATGGCATGAGTCAGATGCACCTTCGTCTTCAATGTGACATCTTTGCTTTTCAATTTTAATAATATGTATTTGAAGTATAATATTTAAACCTATCATACTTTAAATAAGTTAGTATAAATTTGCTGGCTGTTAGCAGAAAGACGAAGAAAGCCAAGGTCAAGCTTCATCAGGAATAACAATGAAACATTATATGGTGCAGAATCCCAGGAACTTTGCTCTCTTTCGTTCTTTTACTCTTCTTCCTAGAAACAAATGTCATGCTTTCGTATTGCTACTTTAAGTCAGGCCCTCTGCTAGGTGTTAGGTGAGATTATTAAAAATTGAATAAAATATAATCCCTGCACAAAGTCTAGTCTATAACCTTTTAGCAGATAGGAAATTATTCCAAAAATAAATAATTTAAACAAAAAAGAGTTTCTTTGACTTGATCAATTATTTCATGTGACCTTCACAAAGCAAAAGAGCAAATAGTTCTTGGCTGAAAAACAAAAAAGAAAAGAAAAGAAATCACTCAAATGCCCCCACCCCATGTAAAGTCACGGACCTTGTTGCCACAAACCTCCACAGTCGTAGCTCAAGTCAAATCACATCCCAGTAAAATCAAATCTAAAATTCATCTTTTAACAGCTCCACCTCTTGCAGAATGCATAATTATTTTTTCATAGCAAAACACCCCAACATCCAAAAGTCCTCTTTCTTCCCACATAAGTGCAAGCCTGCCATCCCAGTGGGGGTGAGTTTTGGGTTACAAAGTCCTTTGTATTTAAAGGTCAATTAGTTTGGCTCCACTTTAATTAGAAGCCATCATAATAGTGCTGTGTGAGTAATTTATAGAGGCATAAATATTGACATCAATTTTTGTCAGATATTCTGATATCATAAACATCATGTAAATCTAGGCACCAGCAATCAATTTGCACATAATAGACTAATTTTATTAGAACTATATGATTGCACTATTTGGTTTTTAGAGTCCCTCTCCTCTTGCTACATTAAATCATCGTTTTAAATCATGTCATAGTGTTCCTCACAGCAAGCAATCAAAAACAGAAAATTTAAGTCTATTGGATCTTTGCCTAATTTAATGATTTCTCTCTGGAATTGTGCTCACTTGGAACCCTCAATGAAGTTCTGGCCCCGTGCCTAGAAATG
>VMDO01016096.1:21563-49045 GCA_007922755.1 Pedetes capensis | reverse complement strand
TTTTTTCAACATCATAAACGGAGACTGTACACATGGACTTCACCAGACGGGACATACAGGAATCAAATTGACTACATATGTGGAAAGAGACAATGGAAAAGCTCTATACAAAATGTCAAAACAAGACCAGGTGCTGACTGTGGATCAGACCATCAACTTCTCATATGCAAGTTCAAACTGAAGGTGAAGAAAATTAGAATATGTATTTGAGAGCCACGGTATGACCTTGAGTATATCCCACCTGAGTTCAGAGACCACCTCAAAAATAGGTTTAATGCATTAGACAGAAATGATAGGAGACCAGAAGAGTTGTGGCATGACATAAAAGATATCATTCAAGAAGGAAGCAAAAAGTTCTTTAAAAGACAAGAAAAAGAGAAAAGACCAAATTACATGTCAAAAGAGACAGTAGAACTTGCCCTTGAATGTTGAGCAGCCAAAGTAAAAGGAAGACATGATGAAGTTAAGGAACTAAATAGAAAATTTCAGAAGGCAGCTTGAGAAGACAAAAACAAATATTATAATGACATGTGCAAGGAGCTGGAGGCAGAAAACCAAAAGGGAAGAACACGCTCTGTGTTTCTCAAGCTTAAGAAAGTGAAGAAAAAATTCAAGCCTCGAGTGACAGTAGTGAAAGATTCTATAGGGAAAATATTAAATGATGCAGGAAACATCAAAAGAAGATGGGAAGAATACACAGAGTCATTATACAAGAAAGAATTGGTAGGTGACCAACCATTCCAAGAGGTTGCATATGAAGAGGAACCAATGGTGTTGAAGGACGAAGTGGAAGCTGCCTTGAAAGAACTGGTGAAACACAAGGCTCAAGGAATTGATGGGATACCAATAGAGATGTTTCAACAAACAGGTGCAGCACTGGAGGTGTTAACATGTTTTGCCAACAGAGTTGGAAAACAGCTACTTGGCCAACTGACTGGAAGAGATCCATATTTGTGCCTATTCCCAAAAAGGGGATCCAACTGAATGTGCAAACTATTGGACAATATCATTAATATCGCACACAAGCAAAATTCTAGTAAAGATCATTCAGAAGCGACTGCAGTAGTATATAGACAGGGAATTACCAGAAAATCAAGTGGGATTCAGAAGAGGGCAGGGAACGAGGGACATCATTGCTGATGTCAGGTGGATATTAGCTGAAAGCAGAGAATATCAGAAAGATGTCTATCTATGTTTTATTGACTATGCAAAAGCATTTGATTGTGTGGATCTTAATAAATTATGGATAACACTTTGGAAAACAGGAATACCAGAACACCTAATTGTGCTCACGAGAAACCCGTATGTGAACCAGGAGGCAGTTGTTCAAATAGAACAAGAAAACACTGAGTGGTTTAAAGTTGAGAAAGGTGTGTGTCAGGGCTGTATACTTTCACCCTATCTCTTCGATTTATACGCTGAGCAAATAATCCAAGAAGCTGGCTTTTATGAGAAAGGACGCAGCATCAAGTTTGGAGGAAGACTCATTAACAACCTGCATTATGCAGATGACACAACTCTGCTTGCTGAAAGTGAAGAGGATTTAAAACATTTACTGATGATGATCAAAGATCATAGTCTTCAATATGGGTTATGCCTAACCATCAACAAAACAAAAATCCTTACGACTGGGTCAGCACGCAACTTCACAATAAATGGAGAAAAGATTGAGGTTGTCCAAGATTTTGCTTTGCTTGGCTCTATAATCAACACCCGTGGAAGCAGCAGTCAAGAAATCAAAAGACACATGCATTGCTCTAGGAAAAGCTGTGGCAAAAGATCTCTTTAGAGTATTGAAAAGCAAAGATGTCACATTAAAGACGAAAGTACGTCTGACTCATGCCATGGTATTTTCAGCCGCATCATATGGTTGTGAAAGCTGGACATTGAACAAGGGAGACATAAAAAGAATTGCTGCTTTTGAATTGTGGTGCTGGAGACATCTATTGAATATACCATGGGCTGCCAAAAGAACCAACAAATCTGTCCTACAAAAAGTGCAACCAGAATGCTCCTTGGAAGCAAGAATTGCCAGACTATGTCTTACATATTTCAGACATGTAGTCAGGAGAGGTCAATCCCTAGAGAAGGACATCATGTTTGGGAGAGTGGCAGGTCAACGCAAAAAAGGAAACCCCTCCACCAGATGGATTGACACAGTGTCTGCAACAATGGACTTAAACATAAATAAGATCGTTTGCCTGGCATAGAATCGGCAAGTGTTTCCATCTGCTGTACATAGGGTCACTATGAGTTGGACTCGACTCAACAGCACCTAACAACAACAACAACAACAAGGTTTTCCACTCCAGGAATTAGGAAAAGGAAGTTTTCCAGGCCCTGTGTAACCTCCAAATATTGCATCCTGCAATCATTTGGGTAGTTCTTTCCCCAATCTTAGCTAATGTCCTCAAACATATGCAGCTTGGATTATTCTTTTAGTTTCCATTTCATTGATTTCTGCCTTGATTTTTCTAATTACTCTTTGTATACTAGTTTGGGGATTGGCTTGTTGTTTTTCTACTGATTCAAGGTATATCATTAATTATTTGAGCTTTCTCTGGTTGTTTAAGTACCCATAGCTATTAATTTTCCTTATAGAACTGCTTTAAAAATTGGCTGGGGATGCAACCCAGTGGTAGAGCATTTGCAAAGTATGTATGAGGCCCTGGGTTCAACCCCCAAGTACTGAAAAAGTATGTGTTTCTCAATTTCCATGTATTTGTAACATTGTTGTAGTTTCTCTTGCTATTGATTCACAGTTTGATTCCATTGTTATTTGATAAGTACAAAGAATGGTTTCAGTTTTTTGTATTTGTTGAGGCTAAGTTTGTGAGCTAAAATGCAGTCTACTTTAGAAAAACATTCATGTCGTGCTGAGAAGAATGTGTATTCCTCATGTATTGGATGAAATATTATAAACATCTGTTAAATCCACTTGTTTTATGGTGACGTTTAAATCTAGGGTTTCTTCCTTGATTTTTTGTTTGGATGATGTGTCTATTGATGAGGTGGGGGTATGTCATCCATTATTATTGTATCTGGACCTTTATGGCCAGTAATGCTCATATTATGAAATTAGGTGTGTGAGTGTTTGGTATATAAATATTTACAACTTTATGTTTTTCTTGAGATGCCTGTTATTAATATGTAATGATCATCTTTGTGTATTTTGATGAATTTTGGGTTGATGTCAACTATGTCATATGTCATTATAGCAACCCTGGCTTTTTAAATTTTGTTTTATTTTATTTTACTTGGCTTCTTCACTCTTGGTGAATCATTTTCCATCCTTCATTTTCAGTCTATACATGTCTTTTTGATTGAGATGGGTCTCTTGAAGACAGCAAAGATTTGAGTCTTCTTTCTTAATCCAACTGTCTAATCATGTCTTTTTTTCTCTGTACTGTTGGGATGATCCCCACGTCTGTCAGTTTTTTTTACTATGGGGACTTGTGTGTTACTGTGATGCTGAAAGCTATGATACTGGTATATTAGATACCAACAGGATCACCCATGGTGGATAGGTTCCAGCAGAGCTTCCAGATTAATACACACTAGGGAAAAGGACCTGACAGCCCACTCCCAAAACAATTAGCTATTAAAAAATATATGAATAGCAGAGAAACATTGTCAGATATAGTGCTGGAAAATGAGCCACCCCCAGGCTAGAAGGTACTCAAAAGATGACTGGGGAAGAGTTGTCTCCTCAAAATAGAGTCAACCTTAATGATGGAATGGAGAAAAGCCCCTGGGACCTCCATTTCCTGATGTGGCATGACTCAAAATGAGGAGGAACAACTTTAAACATCCATTAATAATTAGAATGTGGAATATATGTAAAATGAATCTAAGAAACTTAGAAATCATCAAAAGTGAAATGTAATGCATAAACATCAACATTCTAGGCATCAGTGAGCTAAAATAGACTAGTATGGCATTTTTAACCAGATAATCAGATGACCTACTATTCCAGGAATGACAACCTAAATACAAATGGGGTTGCATTCATTATCAAAAAAGACATCTCAAAATCTGTCCTGAAGTACAGTGCTGTTAGTGATAGAATAATATTCACACACCTACAAGGAAGGCAAGTTAATATGACTGTTATTCAAATTTACACATCCACCACTAAGGCCACAAATGAAGAAGTGGAAATATTTTACAAGCTTCTGCATTCTGAAATTGATCAAACATGAAATCAAGATGCAATGATAATTGCTGGTGATTGGAATGAAAAAATTGGAAACAAAAAGGCTCAATAGTTGGAAAATTAGGCCTTGGTGACAGAAATTATGCTGGAGATCATATAATAGAATTTTGTCAGACCAATGACTTTTTCATTAAAAATACATTTTTTCACCAACATAACAATAGTCATACACATGGAATCCACATATGGAACTTATACAAACCAAAATGACTGCAATTGTGGAAAGAGGTGATGGAAAACTGCAATATCAAAAATCAGAACAGGACTAGGTGTTGATTATGGATCAGTCTATCAACTGCTCATACGCAAGTTCAAATTAAAACTGAAGAATATTAGAACAAGTGTACAAGAGCCAAGGTATGATCTTGATTATATCCCACCTGAGTTCAGGGACCAACTCAAGAACAGATTCAATGTGTTAGACATTAGTAATCAAAGGGCAGATGAGTTGTGGCATGACATCAAAGATATCATCTCATGAGGAAAATCAAAGGTTATTACAAAGACAGGAAAAAAGAAAAGACCAAATTACAGTCAAAAGAGACTCTGAAACTTGTCCTTGAAAGTAGAGCAGCTAAAGCAAAAGGAAGACATGGCGAAGTAAAAGAACTAGACAGAAGATTTAAAAGGATAGCTTGAGAAGACAAAATCAAACATTGTAATGACATGTTCAAAGAGCTGGAATCATTGGTAGGGAAGTAGGGGATGGAAGAGGAGGGTCATGAGGGTAAGGGGGAAGTTAATATGAAAAATGTACAATAAAATGCATGTATGGAGATGTCATAATGACACCCATTAATTTGTACATTAAAAATTACTAATAAAAAAGAGAAAAAAAGAGCTGGAGATAGAAAACCAAAAAGGAAGAACACATTCTGTTTATCTCCAGCTTAAAGAATTGAAGAAAAGTTTCAAGCCTTCAGTGCAATAGTGACAAATTCTATGGAGAAAATATGAAATGACATAGGAAACATCAAAAGAAGATGGAAAGAATACACAGTCATTATACCAAAAAGAATTGGTAGCTTATCAATCATTTAAAGAGGTTGCATATGACCAGGAACCAACGGTACCAAAGGAAGAAGTAGAAGTTGCCTTAAAGGAATTGACAAAACACAAGCTCCAGGAATTGATGGACTACCAATTGAGCTGTTTCAACAAACAAATGAAGCGCTAGAGGTACTCACTTGTTTATGCCAAGTGATCTTAAAAACAGCTACCTGGCCAACTTACTGGAAGAGATCCATATTTGTGCCTATTCCCAAGAAAAGAATCCAAATGAATGTGGAAATTATCAGTGTCATTAATATCACCCACAAGTAAATTTTTGCTAAAGATCATTCAAAACTAATTGCAAAAGTATATTGACAGGGAACTGCCAAAAAATCAAGCTGGATTTTGAAGAGGGCATGGAACCAAGGATATCACAGCTGATGTTAACGGATTTTGGCCAAAAACATAGAATACCAGAAAGATGCCTATCTGTGTTTTATTAACTATGCAAAGACATCTGACTATGTGGATCACAACAAATTATGGATAACATTGCAAAAAAATGGGAATGCCAGAATACTTAATTGTACTCATGAGGAATCTGTACCTGAACAAGGAAGCATTCATTCAAACACAACAAGGAAACACTGCTTTATTTAAAGCCAGAAATGGTGTGTATTATAGCTGTATCCTTTCACCATATCTCTTCAATCTCTATACTTTTCAAATAATCCAAGAACCTGGACTTTATAAAGAAGAACAGGGCATCAGGATTGGAGGAAGATTCATTAGCAGCCTGTGTTATGAAAATGACACAATTCTGCTGGCTAAAAGTGAAGATGATTTGAAATATTTACTGATGAAGATGAAAGAACACAGCCTTCAGTATGGATTGCACCTCAACATCAAGAAAACAAAAATCCTTACAACTGGGCAGTAAGCAACTTCATGATAAATGGAGAAAAGATTGAGGTTGTCCTAGATTTTACTTTATTTGGTTCTACTATCAACATCCACAGAAGCAGCAGTCAAGAAATCAAAAGACACATTGCATTGGGAAAAGCTGTTGCAAAAGAGCTCCTTAAAGTGTTGAAAAATAAAGATGCCACACTGAAAAGGAAGTTGCACCTGACTCATACCATGGTATTTTCAGCTGCATCATAGTTGTGAAAGCTGGACATTGAATAAGGGAGATAGGAGAATTGATGCTTTTGAATTATTGTGCTGGAGACTAATATTGAATATATTATGAACTCCCAAAAAGAACCAATAGATCTGTCCTAGAAGAAGTGCAACCAGAGTGCTCCTTGGAAGCAAGGATGGCTAAACTGTGTCTTATGTATTTTGGACATTTAGTTAGGAGGGCCCAATCCCTGGAGAACATAATGTTTGGGAGAGTGGCTGGTCAATGAATAAAAGGAAGACCTTCAACCAGATTGATTGACACAGTATTACAACATTAGGCTTTAACATAAAAAAGATTTTGTACATGGCACAGTGTTGGGTAGTGTTTTGTTCTGTTATACATAGGATTGTTATGAGTTGTTACGACTCAATGACATCTAACAACAATAAGAGGCTGGACCCAGGACCTTACACATACTTTGAAAATGATCTCTCACTGAGTTGCACTGCCAGCCTCTTTTTTATTTTTTTAAATTGAGGCAGGGTCTTGCTGAGTTACACAGGCTGCCTCCGGTCTTGAGCTTGCGATCCTCCTGCCTCTACCTCCCAAGTTCCTAGGAATTCAGGCATGCACCATGACACTCAGCTCAGTCTATGTCTTTTAAGTGGAGCATTAAGTCCATTTATATTTTAGGAGAATTAAGTCTATTTATATCATTGAGAGGAATTTGGTGTTTTATGTAATGTTGTTGGTTGTTTTTCTTCTTGGCTTGAATACTGATTATTCTTTACTTTTCTCCCTGTTCATATTAGGGATTTGCTGATTTACTAAGTTAGAAATCCTTGCTTTTTTCTTAGCTTTCATTTGTTCATATGTTCCTTTCACAGGACTTATTCATCCTGTATTCTCTTGTGTTTCTTTCCTCTGCACATAGGCTTCTTTTAAAGTATCTTGTGCACTGCTGGTGATGGTTATGAACTGTTTAAGTTTATGTTTCTCTTGGAAGATCTTTATTTCTCCATCTATTTTAAAGGATAACTTTGCTGGATATAAAAGCCTTGGTTGGTGGTTATTTGCTTTCAGGCCTCAAAGTATATTCTTCCATGCTTTCCTGACTTTTAGGGTTAGCCCTGAGAGGTCTGATGTAATTCTGATGGCTTTTCCTTTGTAAATAAGTTGGTGCTTTTCTCCTGGAGCCTTTAAATTTGTTTCTTTGCTTTGTTGTTTTAGCATTCCAATTATAATGTGATGTGGAGAAGATCCTTTCTGATCATGTCTTCATGGGGATCTGGATGCCTCTATTGTTTCAATGTCTGTTTCTTCTCCCAGATTTGGGAAATTGTCTGATATTATTTCATTGAATAGATTTTCTATGCCTTTAGCTTTAGTCTTGGCTTCTTTTTCTACACCATAGATTCTTAGGTTATGTCTCTTCATCTTATCTCATAGTTCTTGGAAATTGTAGTTGTATTTTTTTTTTTCTGTGTTGATGCCTGACTGTAGTATTTCCTCTATTTTGTCTTCCATCCCTGGCATTCTTACTTCTGCTTAATCCAGTCTGCTGATATTTCTTTCTACTCTGACTTTTATTTGATTTACTGTGTCTCTCATTTCCAACATTTCTATTTGATTTTTTTAAGATCTCAAATTCATTGCTAAATTTCTCCTCTAAGTTAGATACTTTTCTGTCAAGTACTTGAATTGACTTTGTCATTTTATTTATTGGCTTATTTGTGTTTTCTTTGAGATCACTTATCATTTTTATAAGTAAACTTTTGAATTCTTTGGCATTTCAAACATTTCAGTATCTTTGATTTTAGCTATTGATGAGTTATAGTTATTTGGAGGAGTCATATCATCTTACTTTTTCATATTTCTTGTATCTCTGTACTGGGTTTTTCACATCTGTTAGAATGATTGTCTTCCTCTTTTATTTGGTGGTCTTCTTAGTATATAGTCTTCTCTTGAGGTCTTGATCTCTAGTATCACTCAGAAAGGAAAAAGCTATCAGTTGCTATAGTAACAATTAAAAGCCAGCTAATTCAAAGCCAGCTAATAAATAAGAAATTACATTAGGAAAAGAAATAGTAGGGATAGTGTAGAGTAAGTTTTGGAGTCAGACTTTAATTGTGGTAAAGATACCACTAGCAAAAGGATGAATATCAGAGGAGGAGGTAGGAGGAGGTAGAAGAGAAAAAACAGGATTGTATAGGAGAAAGGGAAAAGGGCAGGCAGAAAGGAGAGTGTTAGAGAGTGGTTAAGAAGAAAGTAGGCAAAAATATAAAACTGTTTGTACACTGTAGAAAAACATGTAAGGTTATATAAACATTGCAAATACAAATATAACAAGTACAAACATAATATTTCTCCTTTTTTAATAAATAAATTTGCATTTAGCTAACATCAAAGTATTATAATCACATAGCTAAGATAACCTAAAAGAAAAAAAGATTAAAAATTTGAAAAATTAAAAGAATAAGGAAAAATTAAGTTTAAAGAAAGAGAAAAAATACAGATCTGAGCATATATATTCCTATCCATTGTTGAGCACTCCCATCTAGGTGTCTACTACCCAAGACCTGCCTAGGGAAGTCCTGCCTTCTGGCCAGATAATGTCCAATAAGATTTGCTGCAGTCACCCCTGCTGCTGCAGAAGTCAAGTTTATAAACTACGGGCACACCTTCTGAATTTCTCAAAAAGTATTCTCCTCAAGCAATGCTGCCAAGGCTGCTGATATGGCCAGGGGTATCACCAAAGTTGAATCTACAAAGTGCAAGTGCATTTCCATGGTTTCTTAACTTCTATGCACTTCAGGCATTAAGGCACCACTATCACAGTAGTGGGACTGCTGCTCTGCACTCTCTGAGGACCTGGGTTCAATCCCCAGCACTGCAAAAACAGGAGGAGGATGTGGCAATCCATTCCCAAAACACTCCTGAAACAATCAGCTATTGAAAACCCTATAAGGGTTGCTATGACCCAACTTCATGGCACCTAAGGACAACAATATCACAGTGGCAGCCAATGTTGAGTTTACAAAGTGCAGAGGCACTTCCCTAGTTTCTCAGCATATACACACTTCAGGCATCAGACACCACTGCTGCCACCATCACTGCAACTATGGACGTAGCACAAGATGAATTTAGGAAATCCAAGCATATTTCCTTAATTTCTCAGCATGTATGCCCTTCAATCACCACTGTCTCTGGGGCTGCAGATGGCAACTAAGTCGAGTTTAAAAACCACAGGCACACTTCCCTATTTTCTTAGCACTATGAACATCAGGCTTTGCCTCCCCTCTATGAGTATTTTATGAAGCCTATGATTTTGTGTACCTTGGCTCTTTGGTTTGCACTCAGTCTCCTCTCCCCCTCCCCAGTAGGTGAATTTCAGAGGTTCTGCTTCCTTGAAGGATGGTGGTCTTTTGTATTGCCCTGAGCTTGGAGAAGGGTTTAAGTAGATTTTTTTCTTTAATGCTGACCTTTTGCTCTGGGAAAGTTGTTGCAAATTTGGATCTCCAAGCTGGATTTCAAGCTTGTAAGAGCTGTGGAGTTCTTTTTCCCCAGATGACACACTTACCTTAGAGGGTGGATTGGGTCCTCCCTTTGCCATGCCATGGTCAGAGCCTGTGTGGGGATGTATCCTGTTTTGTTCTTTCTGTTTCAAAGTCTCTTTTCCTGCATGAATTTGGTTGTGTTAACACCATTATTATATCCTCTTTTGCATTCTCTATTTTTTTTTCTAAGGTTTTAGTCTCTTTTGTTACTCTGAGAGAAGGACTCAGCAGCCCACTCCTGAAACAATCAGCTGTTGAAAACTCTATGAATAGCAGAGAAGCACTGGTATAATGCTGGGCACAGTGTCCGGAAGTGTTTCGTTCTGTTGTGCATAGGGTCACTATGATTCAGACCTGCCTCAACAGCACCTAACAACAACAATTTGTTACTCTAGGATGTTTTCATTTTCAGAGTTACAGGGAGACAGCATCTTGGTTTCCAGTATTTTGCTATTTTTATCAAATGTTTTTCTATTCCTTTTTTTCTAACCTCTTATTCTAGAATTCCAATTACACATATTTTGGAATAATTAATATTTATGTAACAGGTCCATGAAACTCTGCTCATTTTTTTCCACGTTTTTCCTATATATTTTTCACACAGGCTAATTACTATTGCTCTGTCTTTGAATTTACCCATGTTTTCTTCTGTCATTTCTATTTAACTATTAAGTCCACTCAGTGAATTTTTTTAATTTCAGATGTTGTATTTTTCAATTCTGGAATTTCAATTTAGTTTCATCCATTTTTAATTCTCTGTCAAACTTTCTATACATTTTAGGGCCTCTAGCTCATTTAGCTCATGTTGGTTTATTTCATTAAGGATTATTATAATAGCTAAAATCCTTATTTGTGACATCTAACATCTAGTTCATATCAAAGTCTCACTCATTGATCTCCTCTTGAGAATGGGTGCCATTTTTTGCTGTTCTTTTTGTGTTGGGAACTTATGGATTTATCCTGGAATTTATGAATACTAAACTTTGTAAAGCCTGCAACTGTAGCCCTGTGGCATCGGATCCCGGAAGATCTCGGAAGCTAAGCAGGGTCAGGCCTGGTTAGTACCTGGATGGGAGATCGCCTGGGAACACCAGAAGCTGTAGGCTTGGGAGAAGGACCTGGCAAGCCCCTCCCAAAAATCAATCTGCCATTGAAAACCCTATGAACAGCAGAGAAGCACTGACAATCATGTTTCCCCTGTTGTACAGAGAGTCGCTATGAGTCGGATTCCGACTCGACGGCACCTAACAACAACAACAACAAACTTTGTAAAATCTTGATTTTATTATTTTTCTATAACAAGTGTTTGTTTGTTTGTTCATGCAACTCCATTTCTTGCTTAGCAACTCCAACATCAGTTCAAATCACTTGTCTGTATTTGAAGTGCCCTGAATCTGTTTCATGCACATGTGGTTCAGGGATCAATCAGAGAAATCAGTAGATAGCATTTGAGGATGCCCTTTCTGGCTCACTCTGTGAGAATTCTCCAATTCTCTCCATCAATTATGGATTCCCCTCCCTGAAAGACAATGGATTTTCTCCCAACACTCCTCATAATGCTACTACAAATACTCAGGATTGCATTGAGACCCACACTAAAAGCCATGGAACAGACAGCTCCCCTCCTCTAAATATTTATTCCTTGCCACTGTCAGTCTGCTTTTGTTTTGTCCCCAGTACTTTTGGGTAGTTGCTTTTTGCTTTATGACCAAGTTTTATAGTTGTTTACAGCAGGGGAACTTTCCAGGAGGGTCTTATTTCATCATCACTCCAATCAAAATTCCTTCTCTGTTGCTTTTGAACTCAAGACTCTCATCACTTGAAATCCAAACATTTTCCCCAGGGCCTTGCAGAGGCTTGTTCAACTAGTTCCCATGATGAAAGATGTCTGCCAAGAAGGCTGCCTTGTACAGCCATTGTTCATCATCAAAGAACTTAGCAAAATCTGGCCAGTATTATCTTTAAAGTTCTTCTGAATTTTACTTTTCAGCTCAAACACTATTGAAAACCCTGTCTTTGAGAAGCCACAAAATTTCTAAGGAAAGCCGGAAATTTATATGCACTGTGCCTACATTTTCTAACAAATTTAAAAATATTCTCAGGTTTATCTTTGTCTATCATAGTCATTTTGTTGTTGTTAGGTGCCGTCAAGTTGGTATCCAATTCATAACGACCCTCAGAGGGTTTTCAATGGCTGACTGTTTCGGGATTGCCTTGGGAGTGGGTTGCCAGGCCCTTCTCCCATTTTGGGGGTGCTGGGAATTGAACTCGGGACCTCAGAGACTGCAGCGCAGCGCTCTACCTACTGAGCTAAATCCCAGCCCAGTCATTTTGTTGCTGTTGTTGTTGTTAGGTGCCGTCGAGTCGGTATCCAACTCATAGCGACCCTATGTACAACAGGGGAAACACTATTGTCAGTGCTTCTCTGCTGTTTATAGGGTTTTCAATGGCAGATTGATTTTTGGGAGGGGGTTGCCAGGTCCTTCTCTTAAGCCTACAGCTTCTGGTGTTCCCAGGCGATCTCCCATCCAGGTACTAACCAGGTCCCACCCTGTTTAGCTTCCGAGATCTGACGGGATCAGATGCCACAGGGCTACAGCTGGAGAGTCATTTTGTAGCAACATACAAAGCTTGCTTTCATTTCATCTCCAAGTGTGTTTGAAAATAGCACCTTTCTGTGAAAGAGGCAGTGTGTTGTGACACTGTGAGCAACTTTTTCTTTTAACAAACTGAATAAAGCTCTCTCCGTACCTGCCATTGACAAAGCACTCTCTGTATGGAAGTCAACATGGTTTCCACAAGACACCCTTTGTGTACCAATGTGAAGGCCAACCATTAATTATATCTTGGCCTTTCCTTGTTTGGGGCATTCTTTGTCGCCATGAATTTCACAATTAGGGGCAAAAATTACAAATGCCATGTGGCATTTATTGCTGAAATCTACTGACACATCAATATAGAAAATGAAGGTATGGTTTATCCATTTGTTTCACAAAACCCCTTCGAGACCATGTGATATGCCATTAATACTCCATCTTGTCCCACTAGGAATGTGAACCTTTTTGTGATGTTCTATACTGTATCTTTTCCCAGTGTTTTATTCACAATATTTTACATGCTCACATTGAATCTTATTAACTGTGTGACTTTTCCCCTTTAAGGCAATAAGCTCTACTACTAAATAACTTGTTCCCTGGTCCTTGTCACTAAATATGCCTTTTCTTTGGTGGGGGCAGGTACTGGGGGTTGAACCCAGGGCTTCAAGCTTGCACGCTTTACAAGTAAGTACTGGACCACTGAGCTGTACCCCCAGCCCATTTTTTGTTTACTTTTTTGAGACAGGGTCTCACCAAATTACGCAGACTACCTCTCGTCTCAAACTTGCGATCTTCCTGCCTCCACCTCCCGAGCCGCTGGGATTACAGGCATGCACCACTGCACCTGGCTGTACCTAATTTTTTTTATAACAAGAATTTTACTGTTTGAAAAGCCAATCACTATTTAATGTAATCAGCACCTTTTTCTTCTCAAATGACTGTGACTTGTATTTAAATATTTGGGTGGTTTTTAGTGATTTTTTTCACTTTTATCTGACCCATTTCCATGTTTGACATAACAAGGTTTAGCTGACTACAGCCCATGAGCCAAATCTCACCAAAGGCCTGTGTTTGTACAGCCCACAGAACTAATATTGGTTTTTATATTTTTGGAGTTATAGACAAAATAAATAAAAACAAAGAATATGTGACAGAAACCATATGTGGCCTGTTGTTGTTGTTGTTATTAGGTGCCATCAAGTCGGGTCTGACTCATAGTGACCCTATGTACAACAGAAAGAAACATTCCCCAACACTGTGCCATGCTTAGCACTGTATCAGTGTTTTTCTGCTATTCATAAGGTTTTCAATGACTATTTCAGGATTGCTTTAAGAGTGGATTGTTATGTCCTTTTCCCATTTTTGTGGTGCTGGGGATCCAACCCAGGGCCTCAGACAATGCAGAGTAGCACTCTTAACAACTAAACAAAACCCCAGCCCCCATATTTGGCCTACAGACCCTACAACACTTACTATCTGGCTCTTTACAACAAAAGTTTGCCTCCCCCTCAAATGGATGATTCTCTATGGAATAAGACAATTTGGATAACTAACCCATCCAAACCCTGTGGTAAATGTCTTACAACATAGAGATAAACATCTTCTATGTCCTATGTTCTAGCAATGCAGGAACCCAGAAGATTACAATTCTTCATCACTAACCTTACCAGGGTTATCCCCAGGCCTAGAATCTTCCTTTTCCATCTCAGATCTCATCTTCATAAACAACCACATCAGATTTTCAATGTGTTTATGAAACGCTAAACACTAAGTATAAAACATAAAGTCATAATAAAATAAGAAAATCACCAAAACCTCCTTATTCACTGTACAATTTACTTTTAGTCTTTATAAGTTTCATTTTGTAGCATTTATAACAGCAGTAAAATAGGGAGCAGAGAGTAGGGAGCAGCTTAGTTATTAAAATGAAAATTAAATTTCCTCTGAATTTTTTTATTACATTTAGTAGAGCTTGTGTGGTCCTGTAAGTCAACCTGAAGTATATGAGGGGAGTTTGGGGAACATGATTAGAGAAGGAAAATACTCATGTGATCAATCTACATCTTCCTTTCCCTGAAATATAATATTCATTCGTTACTAGTCATCTCTTAAACCCTACATAAAAACCAATATTGGCCCCAATCAAATGAATTCAATCCTATTGCACTGTGTCATAAGGGGGCCAGTACACGTCTAATAAAATTGCTAAGGGCTCTTCTCTGTCATTGTCTATCCTTATAGTGTGTAAAGTTTGAAAATAAATGTGTGGTTTTTTAAACTCCTTCTCACAGAATGCTTAGTGATATTGAACCATAGGGTCCTGTGGAACCCAAATGGAGAAACTTTAGACTATGGTCTTTCTATTCCAAAATATCTTATCTTTCATTTGCATAATCCAAAAGTCCATGAAGTCTTTCCCCCAAAACCCAAAAGCAGTCTTCTTCCAAAGATAAATTTAGTAACCACTGGCAGAATTAGTACATAAGTGTGCTCTAACTCTCAGGCATCAGTGTTTTCAAAAACATCAGGTGCAGACGCAGACTGGTGACTATGTCACTTCAGTAGCTCCAAGCCCTGGCAGAATGTGGCAAGCCCACGAACAAGGTACGACTGAAGTATTCTCCAAGTCCATAAGAGAGGGAGAGCACCTCCAGGCAGAGGGAATCAGAGAGGGCATCATAAACAAGGTAGTGCTTATAACAGATCTCAGACAACAGAAGCACATCTATAATTACATTTACATGGAAAAACACAATTTCCAAGTATATGGAGGTAGAAAATTATGGAGTAGAGTAGGACAATAGTGAGTGATTCAATTTGGCTGAACAATAGGAGATATGTAGGGGGGAAAGAGAAGGGATATTTTAATAAGGTTGTTTTAAATCTGAATAACAGGCAGATGCCCCAAATGCTAGGACAAGGTATTTGGGTTTTCTTTGTTTAGGTAAGAAGAGATATAGGGGTTTCTGACTAGTGAGATGACATAAACTCTTGTGAAGTATGAAAAATCATTAATGTAAACCCATTCCCTTAGTATGCTCCTTTCTAAGCCACCTGTAAAGAAGAATGTGAGTTGTTTCTAGTAGGATTTGTTTTGAACCATGTGCAGTCAACCCTGCATATCTGTAGGTTCCATGTCCCTGGATCCAATCAACTGTAGTGAAAAATATTTAGGAAAAAAATGTACTGAGCATATACAGACTTTTTTCTTTGCCATTATTCCTTAAACAATATAGTGTGACAATTATTTACATAGCATTTATATTATATCAAGTATTATACACAATCTAGAAATGATATAAGTCTTTGGGAGGATGTGTGTAGATTATATGTAAATACTTTGCCATTTTATAAAAAGGATTTGAGCATCCACCAATTTTGGAGTCCCCGGGAGTCTTGGAACTAATCCCACAGGGATACCAAAGGACAACTACATACTCTCTGTTCCATTTCTTCTAGTAACCAATTGCCTGTGTCAGTGGGAAGAGTTTTTCATCTGACTCAGAACAGAGGAAAAGCATCACAGAAATATGAAGAGAATGAGATCCACAGATGTCAGAGTAGCCAGGTTTAACCATATTCTTATTAATGTCTTAAATCTCTAAGAAGAGAGCTTTATATACCTTTATATGATACTTCTATCTTTACAGTCAAAATGAAAAAGCTGAAAAATAAATCTAAGTACTGTGAAAGCAAAAATCATTCTCTCATGAAATTAAATAAGGTAACTTTTGGTCAAAAACCTGTTTCTTCAGAGGTTGAGCCCCTCTGGTGCCTGATTCTAGCTTTTCCCTGTCAATCAGCCAAATTTTACAATTCCAGCTCAGGTTTGAATAAGACCATTCCTTAGAGTTGTCTCCTTAGGGGAAGGAAATGGCATGTTGCAATCTTTGTGACTGAGAAGATAAAGTGTTGGAGTGGGGGTAGACAACCTAGAGAGAAAACAGAAGGTAACTACAAAAGGACAGACATGTTTTATATGTAAGAACTCTCTAGGGGGATAAGAAGGCTGGGAGTAAGCAAGACAGAACATTACATAAACAAGAAGATTAGAAATGAAGAGACTATCGGCTTGGCCACCAGCTCCTGAAATATTAGAATGAATTAGGCAGCTCAGAAAGCTTAGAAAGTATTACAATTGATCCAAGCATGGCTGATGTCCATGCCTGCAGTCCCAGTATTTGGGAAGTTGAGGCAGGTGGATCACAAATTTGAGGCCAGCCTGGGCTATATAGAAAGACCCTATTTCAAAACAAAACAAAAAATAAAGTGCTAAAATTAATCAATTTGAAATTTTTTTGTTTCACATCCTATATGGCTCAGTTCAAGAGTCTTGAGAAATATCAAAGATATGTAATGAAGAAATTATGAGTATAAGCCAGGTAGGGTGGTGCACAGCTATTAATCCCAGCGCTCAGGAGGCTGAGACAGGAGGATCATGAGTTCAAGGGCAGCCTCAGCTACATAGTAAGACACTTTCATCATCCACAGAGGTGAGGAGACATGGTGCGAAGGCAGGTGGCAGAGGCCACTGGCAAACAACATCATGCCATGCAGATCAGGAGCAGAGAGAGGTAATGGAACTGGGGATCCTGAGCAAATTCCAAAGGCTTGCCCTGCTCCAGTGACCCATTTCTGCAAAGCTAGAACCCACCACCCAAAGTCCTATATCCTCCGCAAACAATACCACCACCTCAGGACCAAATGTTCAAACACATGACCTTTGGAGGACATCTTAGATTCAAATTGTAACAATGATGTTATTATAACATAAAATCATCAAAGACTTTCCAGGAAGGGTTAATGTAAAGATTCAAATGAATCTATGGAAATTCATACATCTATGTTGTCTATGCCTGGAAGAAAAAAAAAAATTGAAATCCTAAGTTTGATTGCTCTGCCTAAGCCACTACCAAGGAAAAATAATCAACATAAGGAGGGTTTTTTTACTCTACTAGAAAAGAGTTTAGGGATATTTTCTTATTAATTTTATTTGTTTGTTTGTTTATTTATTTATTTATTTATAACTCTGATGGCTTTCTTGACTGACAGGCCATCATCTATTCGTAACCTTTCTGCTGGTGATTTTTGCTTCAACTAAGTGAAATTCCTACCATCATGGAGCTCAAGGAATAGAAAATGTAACTAATAGCATCCAACCCCAAGATTAGTCCACTCAACCTCTCCTCCCCCTGGGCAATAGCTCAGAGGAACTGGGTCCAATATATAGGAGATGGTTCTTCCAGCTGATATTCTACACACATAACCATCATAAAGCAAAGTCTGTGGGATTGCCTCTCCTACCATGTACCCATCTACCATCTATTCATTAATCAGGTTTAACTTCTGCTATATGGCCATGCTGGAGAGGTACAAATTCAATTATGATTGTTTGCCCCAGGTCAAACACCTCACTAGGAATGGCCCCAATACTCACCATTTACTATCAGCTTTTTATATTTTGTATTTGGAAAGATCACTGGGGTCTGTAACCTTGGTTCTGTAATTGCCACCAATTCTCTAGGATCCAGGCTCCTCATTTCTCTTGGCTTCAGTTTCCTCAGCTGCAAAATAAGGAGATTTATTTTGACTAGCATGTCTCCATCCAGAAGCATTGCTTCAGAGAGATGACTCTTATAAATAAAATATAATTTGATTACGCAGACCAGAGATCACTATAAACTATGGCCCCCTTCCTAGAGAATGCCCAGTATATTGGGCTTATAGAAGATTTTCTGTAATAAATAAATGTTTGATAATATAAAAAATATTAGCAACACAGAAACTTATGCAGTAGAATATTTACTAAAATTCCATGTACTCTGTCTTTGGTGGACCCTGAACTAAAGGAGCCTTTCTAGTTTTATGGATCAGTGATTGTGGTTGACCTAGTCAAACACCAGCCTATGTGTTACTGTGGAGCTATTTTTTAGATGAGATTAACATTTAAACCAGCAGGCTTTAGGTGAAGTTCACTGATTTGTATTGTGTGATTGGGTCTCATCCAATCAATTAAAGGTCTTTAGAGCTAAAGTTTGAGGTTTCCCAAAGAAGAACAGACTTGACCTTAAGACTGCAACATCAGAACCTGCCTGGGTTTCCAGCCTGCCTGGTCAGTCTTGTGGATTTGGGGCTCAAAGTTGCACTATCAACTTTTACCTGAAAGTCCACCAACCTGCCCTATGGATTTCAGACATGCTAGACTCTATAATCACATGATCCAATTCCTTGAAGTCAACCCCTTCCTTCCTTCCCCCATTTACATAATCCCCCGGGAGGGAGGTTATACACATATACATATACAAATATAAACTGCTTCTCTAGAGAAACCTGATACACTGGTATTGTGTTGAGATTAAGCCCCATAGCCATAAAGAGTAGTATAATTCTCTATTCTCTGTTTTTTATTATCTCATGGAATCCAAACTCTCTTACAAGGTTGTTTTGTTTTGTTTTTGCAGTATTGGGGGTTGTACCCAAGGCCTCACACATGCTAGGCAAGTCCTCTACTCTAGAACTTTACTCCCAGTCCATTTTTTATTTTTGTATTTTGAAACAGGGTCTTGCTAAAATTATACAGGCTGTCTCTGTCTTGAATTTGCAATCCTCCTGCCTCAGCCTCCTGAGTCTCTAGGATTACAAGTGTGTGCCACAGCTCCTGGCAAGAATTTTTCATAGAAGAAATCATTCTTTTCTGGAAGAAATGAGGGGCACTATAGTACTGTGGAAAGAGTTGTTGTTGTTAGGTGCTGTCAAGTCATGTCCAACTCATAGCGACCCTCATAGGGCTTTCAATGGCTGATTGTTTCAGGATTGCCTTGGGAGTGGATTGCTACATCCTTCTCCCATTTTTGCAGTGCTGGGATTCGAACCTGGGACCTCAGAGACTGCAGAGTGGTGCTCTACCAACTGAGCTAAATCCCAGCCCAGTGGAAAGAGTACTATATTTAAAATCCAAATAAATTTGTCCCTATTCTACCTCTTGCTCTCTCAGGGCATTGATTGTGCTGCCAACAGAAATACAATGATAGTGTCCTACTTGTGTGAGACAGTGGCTTGCTGACCTGATTTTTAGTGGCCTTTTCAAGTTCTGAAAGCACAGTTTTCTGACCTAATGGATAGGGGATATGAATGTGTACAATTAAATCTAGATTCTCTCTTTATTTCTTCCTTCCTTCCTTCCTTCCTTCCTTTCTTTCTTTCTTCCCTCCTTCCTTCCTTCCTTCCTTTCTTCTTTCTTTCTTTCTTTCTTTCTGTTCTTTCTTCTGTTGTTTTGTTCTTTCCTTGAAATAGGATCTCACTATATAGCCCAGGCTGCCTCAAACTCAGACTCATGCACCTCCTACCTAAGCCTCCCAACCACTGGGATTACAGGTATGTGCCACAGCTCCAGCTAGATTGTGTCTTGAAAACAAATCTCACCTCAAATCTCATCTCAAATTCCACATGAACCGGTTTGTTTGAAGGAGAGAATGCCATTGTTAACGCAAGATCTTGACACAGTTTCTGGTTCCAATCAGCCTTCTGTGATGCCTTCCTATGTTGATGAATGATTTACAAAACTTACTTAATGATGATCTTGTTTTTGTGTACTGTGTAGTTAACTTTAGAATTCCAAGAGAACTTTTCTTCTAGCATGGATGACTCATCTAAGTAGTGCATTGAAAGAAGCAATCACCACAAATAGAATGGAATCCTTTATAATGCCTATTATGAGCTAATGTTTATCCTCTTTCTTTCTCATCTATAAATGACTAATAATAAGTGTTTCTGCACTTTTGGATTGCTATATATATTAAATAGAATAATGAATGTAAAGTTCTTGGCATAATGCTCAGCATAATGGAATTGCTCAGTAGTTACTAGTCATGAACAAAACGGACAACAGTTTCTTAGATTATCATTACAGATTTTTAACTGAATAAACTTGTATTTAAGAATACACTGTTTGCCCTAAATATAAAGTAAAGCATTGAAATAACAAGTATCCATGTATGGATCTCAGTCTAGAAACTCAGGTAAGCATCCAATATAACTTTATTTTTATATCATTCCATATAATTTCTTCCTGGCTTACATTCTACTATGATAGGGGAAATTTACTCTCAATATGGAGTTTCCATTTCTCAAGGTTTGTCTTAAGCTCTAGGATGTTCAAGGGGAGCTAAGCCATTGGGCAGAGTGCAGAGGTAATGGTATCTTGTCCCCCAAGTCTCCATCTCCACAGGTATGTGCTGAGACATGCATAGTTATGGCCTTTGAGGATGGCCCCCCCAGGTCAGGGCTGAGATTTCCTGTTCTCACAGCCTATTTAAGTCCACTCCTCCTTATCCTCCTTCCCTGGAAAGAGTGGGACACAAGCAACTTTCTGTTGTTTTCTTGCCCCTCTGAAGAATGTGCATCTCATGAAGGTGATCTACAGCATCCTGTACACACACACACACACACACACACACACACACACATTCCACATTTTTTCCAGGGGTCTTACTGCCTCCCAGGGCCTCTTCTTGGTAAAGCAAGGTTCCTCTCCTCCTGGATCCCTAGTTGGAACAGGGCGGGGGTTGGGGAGGTGGGCAGGGGGGAATACAGAGATTCCTGCTTAACTTGGATATATGTCCCACAGGCACACACAGCAGAATCGCTCTTCTGAGTTTGCTATTTTCACTCTTAAGAGTTGGAAGACTCCGGAGCTTTCCTCTGTACACTGTGGAGGATCAGCTTGAACTGGAGAGGGGGACACAACTAGAGAAAAAAAGCACAAACTGCAAAGCTCCAACATGCTTCCTATCACAGTGAAGTATCATTGATAATCGACTACAATTCAATATTCATGAAAGAAAAACTTTGGAGAGATATATTTTAGTTACACACATTCAGAGGTAAGTTACGGAAAGAGTATAAACTTCCAAGCAGCAGTGGGGAGAAACACTGTAGAAAATTGTGCTGATCTCAAAGCCACACCTCATAGGTCCTGGGGCTGGTTGTGGTTTCCATGCCTCTCTGTATTGTTAGGCTCTAGTTTGCAAGAACAGAAAACCAAGCTGAAGTACCTGATACCAAGAGAAGTCTGAAGTGTCTCCTGGAAGGGAAGGACAGAAGCAGCTACAGCCCAGCACTGGAACACTGCCAGCAGCTCCCAGTCTCATCCCTGACCCTTTCTTTTCTTCTTCCCTCAGACTATCTGCCTCCATTTCTCCCCCCTAGTGATAGCAAATAGCCCAAAGCTCCTACATTTTACATCACTCATATGTTCAGCCTTCTAGATAGAGACTGGCATGAGTCTCAGGCCAAACTCCCTGAGAAGGAGTTCTATTGACCCAGATTGGACCTAGTGACCACCCCTGGACTAAAAAATTATAACCAAAGTCTAAACTACATTAGAACTAACATAGCAGCTCCAAAGTTAATGACATGGATAAACAGGAGGAAAGGGCAGCTCCTAGAAGGAGGAGAGAATACACAGAAAAGGAAATATGTGCATTCTGGATGCACAAAATAATGGAATCCAGTCAACAGCCTGCCCTGAAATCCATTCAAAGACTCTCCTCCAATCATGGTGAGAACAAGGTATAATGAGAAATGTTAGGTTAGAACATTCTCTTCATGAAAAGATTTAAGATTCCTGAATAATGTATGGTAGTGGATTTTTTAACAACCAACATTCCTTAAGATTACAGAGAAGAGAGGAACAATTAGGACACAGATTCCACTAACTGGAATGAAGGATGAGCTTAGATATTCATCTCATTGTATCAAGCTGGAGAAATATTTTGTCAGAATAAATTTGAAGATTAATAATCCTGGACAAAGGGATGGAAAATAAGTTTAAGCAGTCCTCTCTCAGTAGAATAATATTTGCTTTATTGTGGTTTCATGAAAAGACTGTTAACATTGCTAACTATGCTCTCTGGGGATAGAGGGACAGAAAGTGTATGTGAACAGAGCACTGCCTTCCCATAGCTAACTTTACCAGTCTGAAGATGGGAACTCAAAAAAGAAAATCATAAAGGAAGACAAGGCTAAGTCCCTAGTCACCTCCTATTCCAACCCCAAAAAGATAACCTTCGTAACGCCACATTCTTAGTAAAAGAGATGTGAATTAAAATTTAATTGTTCATGCTTACACAAAAGATTAAGAAAGGCTACATAAGAAACTGATAAAGCTGATTGCCTATGGTGAAAGTGAATGTCCAGGGTACAACAAAGAGACAGAGAGTTTTTACTGTTTAAACATTTAGATTTATTTTTTTACATTTTGACCTGTTTAATACCTAATAAAAATTAAATTACTTAAGGCAGTTTAAAATTATGAAATCAATAATTTATTACTGGAAACAACAATTAATGAAGAACAAGTTCCTGGCCACGTTTTATATACCTAAATTTTATAATTTATATGTACCTAAGTTTTATAATTTTAGATTTTATATACCTAAATTTTATAATTTCTTCTTTCAGTATTTTTCTTTAGATTCAATGGACTTCTAGTTCTTGGAGAATCTGGGACAGACAGAAATGTGAATCAAAGGCTTTACCTTATGTGAACTCAGAACAACAATTTTATAAAAGTTTTTCACTAAAATTTAAGTTCCACTGGGCGCGGTGGCGCACGCCTGTAATCTCAGTGGCTTGGGAGGTGGAGGCGGGAGGATCGCCAAGTTCAAGACCAGAGGCAGTCTGCATAATTTAGGGAGAACCTGTCTCAAAAAGTTAAAAAAAAAAAAATGGGGTAGGGACGAAGCTCAGTGGTCCAGCACTTGCAAAGCATGCAGGCGCGAGGCCCTGGTTTCAGACCCCAGTACCACCAAAAAAAAAAAAGTTCCATTCCAGTGTATAGAATTACCATTGATTATAATATAATGAACTTTGGCTTAGCCCTACATGAATTTCTCTGCAACAGTGGGAATCCTCTCCCCTTTCCATGTGCCACCCACATTTTGCCCCCAGAAGCTCGACTTCACTGCTTACTAAACCAATGGCCTGTTCTTCAATTGGTAGGTACTGCCTCAGACAAATGATCTATTTTTGATCAGGAAGTGGAAACTTCTAGAGTAGAGGATCTCAATCAGCAGTGAAGCCTGGAGAGGATTATAGCAGGAAAATCACAGGTGGAGTTTTGTCAAAAAGTTTGTATCTGCTCTCTGTCCCCTATACCACCAAATTCCCAGAATATCAGAATGGAATAGAAGTACTAGGAAAATCAAACATGTTTGTCAGGTGAAATTCCCTAGATCAGTGATAACCATGTTCTACAATCATGCAGAAAGAAACAAGGGTACTATAAATCAAGAGGAGTCATGTCTCCATCCTTAGGGGAAGAACAGAGGGAAAGAAAGGGGATTAGGCTTAAAGTTAATACTTTAATTTGGATCATATGGAAAATGAGAAACAGAAATAGGCTCCTCAGTCTTTCCAACCATATGGCAGAAGTAATTAAAGGACCAGAAAAGTGGAACAAAAAGCTCTGAGGAAAATGAACACATAATGAAGACAACTGATGGCAAGAAAAATATGAAGAAAGGTAGAGAGAAAAGGAAAGGAGAAAGTAATGAGCTTATTCTAGGAAGTTGGAGTCAGGATATGGGAACTTATATAAGAGACTCTCCATGATAAGATGGAATTACAGAGGGAGGATCAGAGAAGGCCTCATGTGAAACATTTCTAATTTTATTTTGGGGAACCTGAACAATGATTTGAAAAGACATAGAAATGAAGAACTGAGTCATAGGTTTTTTTTGTTGGGGGGAGCGTTTTGAGACAAGGTCTCAATGTATAGCCCAGGCTGTCCTGGAATTCTCTATATAGAACAGGTTGGTCTCAAACTCATGTCAATCCTCCCACCTCAGCCTCCTGAATGCTGAGATTTCAGGTGTGCCCCAACATGCCCAGCTTTGAGTCACAAATTTAAGGAACTACATAAGAAAAAAAAACACTTTGGAGAAAGACAAATCCAAAGAAAAGAACTGCATAGTCCAACATCAGAAGACAAGACTGATTTGGAAAGCTAAGCTGACGGGGGCTACTAAAAGTTCAACATTTTATCATATCAGCCTGTAAATCTCAAATCTGAATATTTTCACAGAAAGTCCAATATAAGCAGTGTTTCCCCCACTGTAGTGAGATTGGGGCACTGCATGCAATAGCAGAGCCTATGCCCTGAAAACACAAAGGCTCCTTGCTAAGGGTGAGTGGGGATGAATTTAGCCTGTTTTATTGGCCAAGACAGAGAAAAGGAACTTTTTAGTAGCTCACACTGCAGTTCTACGTGTATTGATAGTGACTATGAGAATTGATTTCTGTTTATTCCCTTAGCCCAAGGTAGTATGTTTGCATTTATGAGCCTTTTGTACCTATAAAACAAACAGTATAATGATTGTTGTTATTGTTGTTGTTAGGTGCCATCGAGTCGGTATCTGACTCATAGCGACCCTTATAGGGTTTTCAATGGCTGACTGTTTCGGGATTGCCTTGGGAGTGGATTGCCAGGCCCTTCTCCCATTTTTGCAGTGCTGGGAATTGAACTCGGGAACTCAGAGACTGCAGTGCAGCGCTCTACCCACTGAGCCAAATCCCAGCCCAGAATGATAGATGACACAACAAAATGCACACACTATGAGCAGTGTGTAGATATGGGGACTAGGACTGACAGAGGAGACAGGAGATACAAGTCTCTCATGCATTGCACAGTGTCATCAGGGAGATGTGGGGAACATGGGTAGGTGGAGTCCAGGAATATGGCAGCAAAACCATGGTCCTTGTATTCAGCATATAAAAGAATGTATATCCAACACAGAAGTTAGAGTAGAGAGTATAGAGAGTGAGAGTAGAGAGAGAGTGCCTCAGTTTTTCCCATAATTATTCCTTAAAGGTGTATTATTTTTGATAAACCTGAAGCTATACCACTGTGGCACCTGATCCTATCAGACCTCGGAAGCCAAGCAAGGTCAGACCTGGTTAGTACTTAAATGGGAGACCCCCTGGGAACACCAGGTGCTGTAGGCTTGGGAGAAGGACCCAGCAACCCACTCCCAAAAAACAATCAGCCATTGAAAACAATAGTGTTTTGTCTGTTGTACACAGGGTCACCATCAGACACCAACTTGATGGCACCTAACAACATTCTATACTCTACTATAATTTCTGTATCGGGTATAAATTCTTTTATATGCCAAATACAAAGACTGAGGTTTTGCTGCCAATTTCTGACCAGCACTCAGGACCACCTACCCGCAGTCCCCACATCTCCCTGATAAAAATATTACTAAATAACATGCAAAAAATACAATGACATCTATCAAAGTGCTAAATTTTTCTACTTAATTCTAAGGTATCTTATCTGATTAATGTGGAATGGGCCCTCATATTTCTTGCTTGCTGATAAAAAATGGGATACCAATCTTCAGTTGCAAATTAGCTCATCTTTACATGTATTTTAAAAACCAAGTCTTCAATCTCCTTGAAGTAAAATAAACTCTTGATTGTCCTGAGTATCATTCAATCACTAATACGCTGTTGGTTTTCACCATTTGGGCCTGTGCACAAACCTCTGCTTTCAGAATAACAGAGAAGTACTGGTAGTGCCAGATGAGCCAGTAGCAAGGATAAAAAGTGGGAACTGCCTGTACCTCATTTCCCCCACTTATGTGCAGTCTGAACCGGACTTCAGCCAAAACACTGAATCCCACAAAGAGAGCTAGGGGAGATATAAAACAACATTGGCAAAGAGTCCTTGACTAGAAGGACTTCATCCCCTGAAAGGCACATGCCATAAATGTATTTTAAGAGGAAAAAGGTTGTGTGCATAATGCTAGTATAATGATGTCAAGAGCAAATGACCTAAATGGTCCTGCTCCATTTCATTTTCATTCACTGGGCCAAAAACAATAAACAAAAAAGCAGTCACCAACATACATCTACATGAACAAGTTTTCAGAAGTAACTTTACTGAGCAGAGAGGACATTGAGAATGCCAGAGGTCCAGTACCTTTCAAGGAGCAATGAAAAGTGGCAGGTAGAGAGTTGAGTAGGTCTTTGTTAAAAGCATTAGGAAGACCCAATCAACAATGTTTACTGGTTCCTACTCCAGGTCTAACATTGTGCTAGGAGTTTTGTAGCACATAATAAATAAAAGGGGGTCCTGGATCACAGTCAGCCAGTTTTCCCTTCTCAATATCACTAGACACAGCCAGCAGAAGACTGCTGGAGAAAGTCATGCAGCAAAGACATTGGTACCACTACTAATTTATGGTTACTGGCTTTCCCTGGCCCTTCAACAAAACCCAAAATTCAATACAGTCCCCTCATCACCTTTCTTTCCTTATGCTCTGCAACAAATATTTCAAATCTTCATTCTTCTCCTATCTCTTCTCTTACAACTCACAGCAGATGACATTGACTCATACATGATCAGACAGGTAGAAGTCATTGAGTTCAGGACTTTTTTCCATTTCCTGAGCCACAGCTCCAAACATGACTTTACCTTGCTTACTCTCTGTTCTCCCCTGGCATTTACAACACAGGGGTTGCCCCTTGCCTCTGTGGATCACTGTGTTCTGGATCCCATACTTCTATCTGTTTTAAGAACCTTAGGGTTTTTTATTATTTCATTTCTAGCTAGACTCTTTAACAAGAGAAAGACTGCTTCTATTCTCATTGCTCACTCTGTCTCTTGGGAAGTATTTGGAGAGGTTTAAAACTATACAGCACTGTCTTCTCCTTCCAGAGTATTGTTTTAGCAGCAGATTTTTTGATATTTTGTAAGCTTTCTTCTGTGGTTTTTATCTGTTCAAGTTATGTCTCTCTCTTTAAAAACTTTATTATGATGCACCAGATCCTGAGTTCAATCCCCACCACTGAAAAAAAAAGGTTTTGTTATGTGTATTTTTCATCAATGTCATTCACTTCATAGAAATATTGGTCTTTAGTAATCCCCAAAATTTCAAAGAAATCTCCTACATCTCTAGAATTTTCTCCCTTATTATAGTTTATTT
>VMDO01016096.1:0-21463 GCA_007922755.1 Pedetes capensis | reverse complement strand
ACTATACTATTTCTGCTTTCAAAAATTTCTTAGAATTTAAGATATTTCTATTTAACATGATTTGTTTCAATTTTTGTAGCTATTCCATGGATGTTGAAAAACAATGTGCATGCACTTTTTTAAAGGGGAGTAAATATATATCAGATCAAATTTGTTAGTTGTATTATTCAAATTCTTTTCATTCTTTCTTAAACACTATTTACTTATCTATCAACTTCTAGTACATATGTGTTAGAGTTTCTCATGCATGTTAATGCAATTATCGATATATCTTTGTATTAATAATACTTTCAATTTTATACTTTAGAAGTTAGGTTAAAATTTATAATTATTCTTTTTTCATAGGTTTGTTCTATCATCAACATAAAATATTCCCCTTTTCCATTTGATGATTTTTCATCTTGAGTTTGATTGCATGTGAAATTAATATCACCATATTTGCTTTCCTTTGATTAGCATTTATTTTGGATATCTTTTTTCTGAAACTTTATTTCAATTCATTTCCTCTCCTTTCTTCACCACCATAGTATAATCTACCTCAACTGTCACCTGGACCACTACAGTAGCCTCTTAGCTGGACACCTCAGTTCTTTTAAAAATAGAGGCTTTTTTTCTGTTTATTGGTAAAGGAACCTAATCCATTCATATTATTGGCTCACATGCTGATATTTTCTTTTTATATGTCCCTCTACTATTCTTTCTTGTTGACATTTTTCTTTCCTCTGAATATTAAGAGAAAATCCTAAAAGTTCCCAGAGCAAAAAGATTGGCTACATACAAAAGAATAAGGAGCAGAATGTCAATGGACTTTGCTTTGGCAATACAGGACATTATAACAGAGCAGTATCTCTAGTTTTGAGGGAAAATTACTTTTAAACTAAATTCAATAGTCAGCTAAATTTATTGGAGGTGGAGGGCCGAGACATTCTTGAATATGCCATGATTCTATAGGACTTAGGAAATTTCACAGCTGCCTGCTGCCCAGTCTGGAGTGGGAAAAGCCTATTGGAAGGGAAAAGGTCTCATCTAGTCCACCTATTTGTACTGCAATTTTTCATATTCTTCTCCAATTGTACTCCTTGGAATTGTGGACCCTGAGTTTGAAGCACTTGTCAGCAAACTATGGCCTTTGGGCCAAGTCCACTCCACTGTTGGTTTTCCATAAGTGAAATTTCATAGCTGGGCACCATCGTGCATGCCTGCAATCCAAGTGATTCAGGAGGCTGAGGCAAAGGGATCATAAGTTCAAGACCAGAAAGATTCTTCACAACTTAATGAGACCTTGACTCAAAGAAAGAAAAAAAGGAAAAAAAAAGGAAGGAAGGAAGGAAGGAAGAGGCTGGAGTGCTGCTTAGTGGTAGAGTACCAAGCATGTATGAGGCCCCAAGCTCAACCCCTCAGCACCGCAAAAATAAATAAATAAGTAAAGCTTGATGAGAACACAGCTATGTTCATTCATTTGCATATCCAGGGTTGTTTTCCCTCTACAAAGGCACATTTAAAGAATTGTAGCTCACAACACCTAAAATCAAGGGTAGGAAGGACTAGGGGAATAAGGAAGGGACCCTAGGGTGCAATAAATTGGAGGTGCTCTGTTTTAAGGTTGACCCTAAGGCTTGATCTTGCCCTTCAATGACCCTGAACATGAGCAACACTTTAACTTTTACTCCCTACACAATTATCTACCTTCACCCAGTTCTTTATTCTGCCTAGATATTTACTATGTAGCCCTTAATAGAAATTGTTCTTCAGTACCTGGCTTAAGGTAACTCTGAAATTACATGTCTTTCTTGGATAGTTTCTCTTGTACATGTTATAGACTATGGCTTCCTACATTCTACTCTAAGTCTGCTCGAACATATTTTCTATTTTGTAATTCAAAAAAATTTTAAGTACATTTTTCTAGGTATTTTGGGAAGGAGAGGATGTGAATCTATTCTGCAAAGAGATCCAATGATAATTTAGTCTAAAATATAACATTTTAATATAAACTACTATACTTCTTTTGTTCCATTCCTCCCCCACTCTCCAGTTTTCTTATAGAATGCATTATGGGTGTTTTGTCTTTTTAGAAATAAATCTGATAGCAGGACAGAGGACATGACATAGAGTTCTGAACCACCTTTTGGTCCAGCTCCTAAAAGGTTCATAAATATGTCACTAGAAATTTTATTCATATTGATTTTTTTCCTTCTCTGAATTCTTTTACATTTATTGCCTGGGGTATAGAATTAATATCTTTCTTCACCTCTTAGTGGCTGCCTTCCACAATAAAACCATTACTGACTTGTTTTTCATTCAGCATCTACTTCATGCCAAGTGTTGTGCTATGTGCTGCCTGTGGCTACAACAGTGATGAGGAAACCAATTCTATTTCTACTTTCATGGAGTGACTAGTCTAGAGAGGAGATGAGGATTGATGAAATCTTGGATTACAAACTCTTGTAAGTGGTGTGAAAAGAAAGATTCAAGAGGCTGCAATACTGTCTAAAAGTAACTCATACCTGGGCTGGTAATTCTGAGATTGCTTCCCTGAGAAAATGTTGAATTGAAATCCGAAGGAGGAATATTTAGGTAAACATAGGGAAAAGAAACAAGCATATTGGGAAGGTGAATCATTTAAGCACATACCCTGAGACCGAAAAATAACATGGCATATTCCAGGAATTGAAAGAAAACCAGTGCCCTTGTGTGATCAGCATCCCTTAGTGTGGCTGGAAACAGAGGTTGGCTCTGACCAATAGAATGGCAAAGATGGCATTAGGTACATGAGTACATGTTTATGCTTATGTTACATAAGATGGCAACCCATTTTGTTAAAAGACTGTCTGCATTGCTGGCTTTGAAGAAATGCATATTGGGACATTCCACATGACAGAGAACAGGAATAGGACTGTGGTTTGGATTGGTTTGTCCCCCAGAGGTTTATGTGTTGGAGGTATGGCAGTGTTAAGGCAGTGGGACCTTTAAAAGTTGGGGCCTATGGAGAGGTCATTACTGGCCCCTCCTCCAGCTCTGGAATGTTAAGAATGCTGTGAATTCTCAGTAAACACAATGGTTCTGGCACACAATTTTAAAGACACTCTTACAACTTCAACACTATTGGCATATTAAGGACCACACCAGCATATCCAGAATGTGGGGAGAGAATAAGAAAAAGATTGTCTTCTGGAAGTAAAAACAGAAAGTAATATAATCATAACACAAAAAGTTGAAGAGACGGTTACAAATCTGTTGGTAGCATTGAAAAATGACCAGTCCTTGTATCAAGAAGGCATGGCTCAAAGGTCATGTAATATGACACTGTTCTCCCTTTCCAATTGCATTGTAAGTTGCATGGCACCTGGAAATGGTACCCGTGGGAATGTGTCAGTGTTTATCCAGTTTATCCAGTTGTCCAAGAAGAGTCTGCTTTGATCCTGGAAGACCAACAATGCTAATCTTGACAGAAATTTCCCTGGACTAAAGAAAGCTAATTTCCCAGATATCTTTTGAGGACATCTAACACTCTATGTTCCATGCAAATTAGGGATATGCAAACTAGTTTTCAGAGGAACCCTGCTGTATAGATAACAGGATCACATTGTCAATTCTGGTTTATTATACAATTTATTAAATTTTCCCTCAGAAAGACCAATCAATCGATTGCCAATTTAGTTACTGTTTGAGTCCTCTGTAGTTTGATCAGCCTTAAACAGCCTGATGGAGTTATTTATAGATCCGCCAAACTAAGGATTAGCTCTAACACCATGAAGATGCCCTGAAGATATTTTTCACATGACAATACAGTAGCTTTTCTTTTGCTTCCATTGTCATTTGAAATAGTATTTATTCTCAAAATAGGAAAGTGCCCAATTTATTAATATTTATTTAGATTTGGCCATTTTTTAAAATGTATTTTATTTCTTTGCATATACCCAATACATGGGCAACACCAAAAGAAGAAATTTGTGCAAGACAAAAAAATTCCCAGATCCTCTTTCATTTGAAAAAAAGATCATTGGTCTAATTGAAACATATACTGATGAAGATCAAAGAACATAGCCTCCAGTATGGATTGTGACTCAACACCAACAAAACAAAAATCTCTACAACTGGGTCAGTGTGCAACTTCACAATAATTGGAGAAAAGATTGAGGTTGTCCATGATTTTGCTTTACTTGGTTCTACAATCAACACCAGTGGAAGCAGCAGTCAAAAAATCTCTTTAAAATATTGAAACATAAAGATGTAACATTGAAAATGAAGTTGGGACTGACTCATGCCATGGTGTTTTCAGTCACATCATGTGGTTGTGAAAGCTGGACATTGAACAAGGGAGATGGGAGAAGAATTGATGCTTCTGAATTATGGTGCTGGAGATAACTTTTGAATATACCATGGATTGCCAAAAGAACTAACAGATCAAGCCTAGAAGAAGTACAACCACAGTCCTCCTTGGAAGCAGGGATGGCTAGACTGTGTCTTACTTATTTTGGACATGTAGTCAGGAGGGACTAATTCCTAGAGAAGGACATCATGTTTGGGAGAGTGACAGGATAATGAAAAAAAAGGAAAACCCTCTACTAGATGGATTGACACAGTATCTGCAATGATGGGCCTAAACATTAACAAGATCGTGTGCCTGGCACAGAATTGGGGAGTGTTTGGTTCTATTGTACATAGGGTTGCTATGAGTCAGACTCAAATCAACAGCATCTAACAACAACAACAAAAATCCCCGAACTTCAATTCATACAGACTTGGTCCTAAGACATACTGTGATTGCAGAAGCCCAGAGTCGGGGTGGAGGGTGGTATCAAACCAGCACCAGGCAGAATGGAGCTTGGAAAACCTAGAGCTACAAAGACTGCTGAAAACAAATGGCCAGGAAATTTCAGAAATAAAACTAAAGAATGGATAGGAGCACAGACTTATTCCTAATTATATAAGCATTGGAAACTGTGTATTCATTTATATATTATAAATACAAAATCCAGATTGTAGTCAAAAATTCAGTAGGCAAGCAAATAATCTCATAATTGTCTAATAAAAATCTCAAGCTTAAACTGCACACATAAATTGATCTCCTGATTTGATTCCCTAAATCTTTCCTTCCTTAGTTGTCTATAATTCTTTTAGTGGAGCCACCAAATAGTTAAAGCCAGAGCCTAAGAATCATTGATCCTACTTCTCCCTTTAGACGGCCCTCATTAATGTCCTCCTACTCCATCACAAATATTACCTCTTAATAAGTCCTATTGCTTCCAAATATCTCAGATCTGCCATTTCATTTTCTTTCCACTCCTACCGTTTTAGCACAAGCCACCATCATTTCCCACGCAGACAACAATGACCATTGAATTGTTTGCTGTCTTACTGCTTATATTTTATTCTGCACACAGCAGCCATATTGATGCAAAACTGAGGAGCAGCTTTAAAGCAGCCAATTTAGAATGTAGCATCAAAGGTACAAGGTGAGCATGGCAAATCAAGAAGACAGAGAAAGCATGGATTCCTGAACTATTATATCATCTCAGGAGTGCTTATTTTCAAAGGAAAAAAAAAGCAAATTTAAATTTTATTTAAGCCACTGTTTGGAGAGGAGGGGGCTGTGGTAGCCAATATATCTGACTGCATCCTAACACTTTATGGGAAGTAATGTGCTCTAAGGAGGGGCATGGCCTTAAGAGAAGGAAAACCTGTTCCATCTTTCCCTGTCTTCTCTGGAAGCACCTAGTCCAATAAGTGCATATGATGATAGGTCACTGTTTGTCATCATTCCTTAAAAATACAATCACTCTTGAAAAAAGTACAAACTTTTTTGCTAGCTCATGTACATTTTTCTAAGCCTTCATAAGGAATAAACATAGCCTTCTATTGCTTTAAACTAGCAAAAATTGGGAGGGGTACGGAGATAGGAGGAAGGGGAGGAGGAGGGCATTCATCTACACCTCCTGCTCAGGTTGATTCTAGACTACCAGGAAGGCCAATACGAGTTCTGTTTGCCTTAAAACATCTTTGGGCTGTTGGAAGAAATTGTTAAGAGGTCTTTGGAAATGACGGAACCATCTGGAATGACAAGATCATTACTCTCTCACAAAGAAGGAGACAGAGAAGGCCAAATCTGGGGGAGATTCCTTCATTGCTCAGAGCATTCCCTTTGAGGCATTTGGGCTCCTAGTTGGCAGTGTTGTATGATCACTGTTGCTGCCATCTCTAATCCCCTTCCTCTTTGCTATAAGAGCTGTCTTCCCATCATAGAGACCAAATGTGCCAGCATTCTCACTTTTTCAACCTCTCTTGCACCTAGGGCATGGTCGTGCATCCAACTTTGGATAGTAGGGCCCAAGTGCAGCCTTCTGGGGACTTCTTGGAAAGGTTTTCACATCTACCAAGAGAGAGGAATGTGCACAAAACAAACCCACTTTCCCTTCTGCTTCTGTGTGTTTTTGTCTGAGGTCAAGATACTTAGAGTAACAGCACAAGAACACAAGAACAAATCTTCACATCACATTGAGGATAACCAAAGAAGACAAGGGAAAAGATCCAGGAATCTTGACATTTTTAAATTATTGAACCCACCCTAGCAAAACTTACTTCAAGAGTAAGTTTTCTGTTGTAAATTTCTGTTGTAAATGAAATTAAATCCCTATTCTGTAAGCCACCTTTAATTAGACTATTGTGTTACTTGGAACCAAAAGCATCCTAACTAAGTGAGGGGAGACATTTTTGTTAAAACAGGATGGTATCATTCAAATGCTTTCCAGGTAAACCTTAGAAAGTTGTCCTAAGTGGTTAATAAGAGAACTGTGAAAGCCAGAATTCTTTTGACAGGTATATTAAGAATTAGAATTACTTGTGGGTCAACAGCCTTACCCAGCACTATAATTTAAAAAGCACAAAGCTACCAGAGGAGCACAGGACATGTGGCAGCAGAAGATGCCAGGTAGGCTAGAAAAGGCCACCATGCATCAGAACAAATAACCCCCAAATCCAAGAGTAACCAAAGCGTTGAAATAAATCTCAGAGACACTGGTAAGGAAGGAGCTGGGATAATTTGGAACAGGGAAAAAAAAAAAAAAAAAAAGGAAGCCAGAGGTGATCTTGACAATGTGAAGGAATAGGGTCAAGGTGAGGTGGTATTGGAATTTGAACCTGAAATGTCCTCACAGGCTCATATGTGAAGGCTTGGTCCCCAGCAGGTGGTGCTAATTTGGAAAGTGGGGCCTCACTGAAAGAAGTAGGTGACCTGGGGGCATTTTCATGGGAACTCTACCCTATCCTTTGCCCCTTCCGCCTGTCTCTCTCTTTTTCCTGGCTACCATGAAGTGACAGCTTTCCTCCACTATGCCCTTCCACCATGAGGTACTCTCTCACTGCAGGTACAGCAAGAGCCCAGTGATCATGGACTAAAACTGTGAGTCAAAATAAATCTTTCCTTGTTTTAAATTGTTTCTCTCAGGTGTTTGTCACAGGAATGAAAGCCTAACATGTCTCGTCATATAAGCAAATACTGGGCTAGAGGCAAAGGTCTTTAGAGCTAAGGTTAGGTGTGTTGGGAGGAGAGTCATCAAGGACTGTACTGCTGCAATTTTAAGGTTTCACAGGTGGAGCAGTTCTTGATTTAAAAGAGTGGAGGGTTGGGCAACTGGATAAAGGCTAATTGATATTTATCCAAGCTTTAATTTTTGCTCAGAAGTTGCCCTTGGAGACAAGGGTTATATCCACATGTAATTTTATATTGATCTCACAGTCAAATGCTAGGTTTACTAGGGACGACAAATTGCCTGTTGTTCTGCTCTCCACACATACACACTCCAAATCCCAGTCACTTCATACCTGCTTTGTAAAAGCACTAAGGATAATAGAACATTTCCTTTTTAAATCCCCAGTGCTTCTTGGTACAGCACTGTGTATGTACGAGGTGTCTATATATTCCTCTTGAATCACATTTGGATTGGTTCCTTTTCCTGAATTCTACTCAATAGCAGGAATTTTCAGACATTTTGGCCTGGGAGTTTTACAAACATTCAGCAAGTTCGAGAAGATCCTTTGTCTGAACAGGGCAAAATGGTGTTCATTGCCCAATCATGCAAACTGAGGTGGAAACAATAAAACATGGAAATGGAAACATAAGAAAATAGGACTGGAGAAGATTGGAAATTTTTAAGGTCATTTCAAGAAGAAAAGTCTTCTTAGTTTGGTTTTATTGCTATAAAATTTATATACAATCCACCAATTTTAAGTATAGAATTTAACAAATATTGACAAGTACATAGTTTTGTATCACCACCCCATATATCATTTCTATCACCCCAAAAAGTTCTTCCGAACCTTTTTCCAGTGAATTTGCTTCCCTTAACATTGGTTTTTGGTCTCTGACAACCACTGTTCTGGGTTTTTTTTGTTTTTGTTTTTGTTTTTCCCATGCTTGGGGGTTAGAACCAGGGCCTCACACATGCTAGGCAAGTGATCTACCACTCAGCTGCACCCTTAGCCCCTTTTATATTTTCCAGTTTTTATTTTGACACAAGGTCTTACTAAGTTACACAGGCTGCCTCTGGCTTTGAACCTGCAATCCTTCTTGCCTCAACCTCCAGACTAGCTGGGACTGTAGGCATGAGCTACTGTGCCTGACTGATCTGCTTTCTTTCACTATAGTTTTGCTTTTCTAGAATTTCATATAAATGAAATCATACAGTATCATGATAGCTTCTTCAGGAAAATCAGTCATATGTGAAATAGATGAAAACAGCTTATACATAGGGAAAAGCAAAGAAAATATAAAGTTCATCAGTGTGAATATCTCCTGACTTTGGCTTTATCCTAAGTAAAAATGCCCATGAAAAATCAGTTTTTATATGCAAGTTACATTTTTATGACACTCATGAAAAGTCCACAATTATTAAAATTAAAAATTAGTATCTAGGTACAACTAATATTAATTTCATATACCATCAATGATAAGCACATCTAATTTAGGTAAACACTGAATTAAAAGATGTTTGGCATCCTTTTATAGTTCTAACAGTCTTTTTCTCTCAGTTATTGATTTGGGCTATTGAATCATAAATAAATGGCCATCAACAAAAATTATAAGTAACAATGACACCTGAATCACCACACATAAAACCATGGCATGTGCATATTTACCTTATTTAATCCTTTTGATTTTGCTTTCTACCTTTATTTATTTCCCATTTTACTTGGTTGGAAGTAGAAAAATTTGCTTTAATATACTGGAATATACTGGATATACTGGAAAACAAAAACAAAACGGTAAAATTGATACTTATCACATAGCACACATATAAAGGGAAGATGTCTTTAAGGATGTGAGATTTCCAGAAGAGTGTGACATCAGATAGATGATCAGTTCAGCATTGCCCGTCAAATAGTGGATTAGAAGAGTATAGCACAGACATTGAAGGTACCGTAGAAAATAAAGAACATTTTGCAATGGAATGCTCAGGGCTAATCTACACATGTACCCTAATTCTTAGTGTTAAGTTACTGTTACTTATCACTTCTGAGACTTAGTAGTTTTCTGTGTGTCAAAGTGTGGATACAGAAGTCTCAGTAGACTGAGTCATTTTAGAGTGCTGCACTGTAAAATAATTGGATCCACAAAGGCCTATGTCTTTCTGTAACTGAGGCTTTTTCCTAGGAAATTAGAAGTTGGGAGGTCCACAGAGGGCCTTCAAAGTTTAAATAAGGAAAATATCTAAGATTAATTTTTAAAAGCTTCATTTTACCATTTTATCTTCATGAGAATTTTTGCTAGCTAGTAAATCTGGAAGAGATTATGAAGGGAAATAAATAGATAAGACATTGTCAGGAGTTGCAAGGGGGTAAGTTCCACACTCAGGTTTGTTTTTTTAATGAGGTGAAATCACATCAGATTGAAATGACTGAGGCAACTTTGAAACACCAAAGATTATCAGAGGCTGTCTAGAAGGGTGCGAAGAAAACACGAGTGGAGTAGTAACACCCACTTTGATAAATGTATGACTCACAGGTCTTTCGTAGCAATCTGAGGGTTAGAAATAAGGAGCTGGATTTTGAATTTGTTGTTGTTTGATTGGTTATTTGGTAGGATGGTAGAATAATCATTTAGTGGGGGAGGCATTTGAATCTATGTATTAGTTATTATTTGTAATGTGGTGACCCATGAGAAATATTTTCTCAGATCTTTTACATGTTACTGGATAAAGATATTAAGTACTAGTCTTAAATTTTCTTCAGGAAAGGTCATTTTAAAATAAATCATGGCTTTGTATTCTGCGATAATTTCATAGTTCTAAACTCCAATTAACTAAAAATTGGTCTGGCTTAAGCATGCAGTTGCATAAAAAGGTACCTAATTCTGTCTTTGGCAATGTGATTTTCTTTTGTTGATATGATTTCTGCACTAATCAACTTTCCATTACTATGACAAAATATCTGGGATCATCAACTCTGAAGGAGGAAAGGCTTATTTTTGGTTCATGGTTTCAGAGGTTTCAGTCCACTGTCACTTGGCGCTGTTGTTTTGAGCCTATGATAGCACAGCAGATCATGGCAGAACAGTGTTTAAGCCAGGAAGGGGGAAGGAAGGTCCAGGGTGCCAATATCCCCTTGAAGGTCATGCCCCATATGACTTAACTTCTTTCAACCAGGTCCCATCTCTTAAAAGCTCCCCCACCTCCCAATGACAGAAGCTGGCAACTAAGCCTTTAGCATACAGGCCTGTGGGGAACATTTACATCAAAATCATAACACATTCATTGCCCTTGTTTCTTCTGGAGATTGAGATCCATAATAGTTACACAGACCCTATTTCTGCACTTAAAAAGCCATGTAAGTACACCTGAAATGCTAACATTTTTTTACTTGCACCAATGTTAAGCTTTTCCATTTTAGAATCACAAATTCAATTCAAAGACGGCAAGATCCAATTTTGCTTTTTAAAAAAATGCTACCATAAGCAAAGCCCACTTTGTAATCAGAATCCTACTTTTTCTGTATAAAACAGCATAGAACAATGGTCAGTTGTAGATATATGGATTCCAGGAAGCTAAACAAATAAGAATTTGTCATCAAGTAAAGTATGTTACGTAAATTTTAAATGAAGGAAATAAAAAAGCACCAAAGAGAAACAAAAATGATTTTTCCCTTCTTTGAATTGTGCTGTTTGAATATAACAAAATCTCTCTAAAGCAAATTTTTTAAAAAATAAATGATTTAAAGGGTCTTACAAATAACTTTCCCCACTAAACACAGGGAGAGTCAACAAAATAACAATAGCAAATAAAAGAAGCCTTCTTATTTCAAACCTTGCTAAAAATACTTCTAAATGTATAGTACTTACTACCTCGGTGAGTGCCTGAGGGTCTCCCACTTCCAGGATCTTTGCTGTGGATTCTATCTACCTACATAAAGGCAAGAGTATGTACTAACTGCAAGACAGTCTGGATTAAAAGGTCTTTATTTAAAGACGTCCCAGCTGTGCTCTCAGTTTCCCAAAGGTGAATCTCTCAATTCTCAAGATCCACCACCCCCGTCCCCAGAAAGAAATGAGACTTCCACTCACTTGGACGACAGTTTATAAAGGTCTTGTATCAATTTTCATTATACCGTTTTTCCCCTGGCTACTTGTATCCTATACACCTAAGTCCCAGAATAATTTTAAAAAGCTATCAAGTATGCAAAAGAAATCTCAGTTTTATGTAAAAATGCAAGTATGTTTGAGAACTGAGCAAGGTGGATGATCTCATGGTATTTGGGTGAAGTTATCAGCCGTCATTTCACATCATTTGGGGGTTGCCAACTCATTTCCCAGGATAGGGATTTATAACGATGATAAAAAGTCAGTTTCACATCCTGTCAAAGACCTAGCCCGTAGCCCTTTATTTCCCCGCAATATAAGATTCAACTAGGTCTTGTTTCCCCCTTATCTGTGAGGACTGAATTTAATCTCCGACTTTTGACGCAGGCTGTTTTCTCCAGGAAAGTCAAAACATCCTTCAAAAGATCAGAGCTGAGCTGTAGACCGAGCGAGAAGAAAGCGGGGGCCACGCGTCAGATTAAAGCGTATTCCTGACGCAGCTACTTGGGTTTTAAAGATAGGGCTAGGAGGATCAGGAGGGACAAGAAGGACAGAGGCAAAAGGCTCCATCCCTACTCCAAGCGGGAGACAAAGGTAACTGAGCGCGCGTGGGAAGCGGGAGACGGCAGTGAGAAGCTTCTGGGCCCCAGCCGGGTGGCGTGACTCCGGGACTCGGAACGCGCCGGGACTGGGTAGGACACGAGGGAGGTCCCGGCCAGTGCTGGCACACAGGGTGCCCGCAGGAGGAGCAAGGCTGGAAACGCCCTCTGGCCCCGCCCCTCCGCGTGGGTCCCAAACTGAAACCGAGGCAGAAGACCTGGTCACGCGTCGCAGCGGCCGGCAACCTCCGGCCTCCCGGCTGGGCGTCTCTGAAGAGGAGCGCGTGCCTCACGTCCTCCCCGGCGTCCCGCCCCCTGCGCTGCGCACGCGCGGCTGTGCCCCGCCCCTCGTCCCAGTCCGGGGTGGGCGGAGCTGGGAGCCTAGTGGGGAGGCCGCGGGAGAACCCGGACTGCTGGAGTGCGAGCTGCCGCTGTCGTCGCCGCGTCACGGCTCCTGGCCCGCCCTCCCCGGCCCCTCCCCGCTCTCCGTCCCACCTCCCCCAGTCCGAGGGTGACTTAAGCAACGGAGCGCGGTGAAGCCCATTTTTCTCCTTCCTTGCTGCCGCGCCGGGGAGCTCGCGGCGCGCGGCCCCTCTGCTCCGGCCCGAGATGAATGCTGCGGCAGAAGCCGAGTTCAACATCCTCCTGGCCACCGACTCCTATAAGGTAGAGCTCGGGACGGGGTAGCGGCCCGGATGGGTACTAGGCTTGGGCGGCCGGGTCTGGGGTCCTAGGGTCGGGATAGCTCGCGGGAAGGCTCGGCCGGCGGCGGCAGGATGGGGCAGGTGGAGCTGGCGCCGCAGTGGGGAGGTGGGTGGAGGAGGGATGGAGGCTCGGACGGCAGGAGGCGGGGCCTGGGGTGTGCGGTGGCGGGGCGCGGTCGGGGGTCTGGAGGGAGCAGACCCTCTGCGGGTCTTGCTCTGGGCTCCACTGGGTTGGCTGGCGGGCTGGAGCGCACACCTCCCCGGGCGCGGGCCTCTGGGCCCGGGGCTGGCTGGCGTGGACAGTGCTTACCCGAGGATTGGACCAGTTAGGTAACGGCCCCTAGATCACGGCAGTGGAGGGAGCAGTGGGGTTTTCCCCGCCGAACTGGGTCCCGCGCATTCGCCCCTGGCTGGGCAGGTACATCCCTTCCAGAGGAAGAAGTGAGAGTGGTCCTGGGAGTGGCGCGTCCCCCTCCCTGTCTGTGGCCCCGGTGCGGAGGACACATGTCTGTTCCCGGTAGTCGTGTTGGAGTCTCTCCTCTCGTCCCACTCCGCTGGGCTGCATTTTCAAACTCCTTTGCACTCATGCTGCTGATCCCTTGTTGCAGAGGCCAGAGTGCTCTTACACCTTTAGGGTCACTACAGGATTTCTATGAAAAGGAAAGTGAAACACGAGAGGTAAAAAAAATCTGGAGTTTAACCCTGGCGAACTTGTAGAGAGGGAAGTGGCCCAATGTTGCTTTAATATGCTTATTGGGCGCTTGCACGTGTAGCTGCCCTATTAATTCCGTTTGAAACACACACGTGAGAAAAGGGAAGAGTAATTAGGGAAAAACCTAGCAAATGTTTCCTAGTTATATGAAGTAAACTGGACTATACTTTTGCTAAGTTTTCTTAGCCAAGACGCTTAAAAGGTGCAAATGTCAGACCAGAAACCCCACATGCACAAAATAAAATTTAGCTTTAAATTTTAGTATTTACTTGAGCAACATAGTGGTTTTGAATATAGTGATAAAGCATAGTACTCTTACGTTTTTGTTTAGGTTCTTTGCTTTTTCTTTTTTAACCCTCCCAATCTGAGAAAGTGTTGTAGAGAATCTCATTTTACTTAAGTTTTAATTTGTCCGTTTCCTTGCAATCTGCTTAGGATTCTGTTTATTATACTTAGATGAGTTTTCATTTAAATAGAGTCAAGATTCATCAACAAGTGGTCTTTTAAGCGGAATTTTAAAGTGGAAATCTACACTGTTGGAAGAGCATTATAATTTCAAGTATGGTCCTTCACTTGACCCTAAAATCTCTACTTGTGTTCTCTTAATTCAATTGTAGTGCTTTTGGTATCCTTAATAATGATTTTAGAATGATCTCATTCATAGTTTTGTTAAATATCTTTCTTTTCTTTTTTTTTTTTCTTTTACTTCCCCCCCCCCCCCGGGGGGGCCTTGAACCCAGACCTTTCACATACTATACAAGTACTCTACCACTACTACAACTGGGCTGCACCTCCCAGCACTTTTTTTTTTCCTCTTAAATCTTGAGACAAGGTCTCCCTAAATTATGCAGGCTGCTCTGGTCTCAAATCTGCAATCCTCCTGCCTCCGCCTCAGGAGTCACTGGGATTGCAGGCTTGCACCACTGTATCCAGTCTTAAGATTTCTTTTCTTAACTAAATCTTTAAAATAGTTTTAGTACTTTTTCTTATATTAGCTTATGAGATGATTGAATTGGAAATGCAAAATGGAAAAGGAGGTTCGATCTTAACTTTTGAAAGCAAAAGGGACTGCAAAGCCATTATACATAAAGAATGTAAAATCACTTTAATATCAGCTTTCTGGTTGCTTTTAAACTATTGAATTACCTGGGCTCGGATTTAGCTCAGTTAGTAGAGTGCCGGTCTGCAGTCTCTGTAGTCTGGGATTTGATTCCCCAGCACCACAAAAATGGGAGAAGTACATGGCAATCCACTCCTGAGGCAATCCGGGAACAATCAGCCATTGGAAACCTTATGTGGGTCACTGTGAGTCGGACACGTCTTGACAGCACCTAACAACAACAACATCATTGAATTACCTTAAAGTTTTCTAACCTCCTAACAAGTCAACTTATCTGCAGTATTAGAGTTTGCACCTATTTAATAAGTCTAATTCCTGTTCCATTTTCAAATTAGCCTAGTGTAGTTTATCCCTTTTCTTATATGAAATCTTTATGAAAGCTTTTTGTCTTAGTTATATTTTTCATCCTTCCCTCCAAAATTCCCTTGAGTCAGGTTAATATGTTTTATATCAGTGGGGTACAGCAGTACATTAAAACAGATTTTGTATTCCGCAGACACAGTCACTAAGTTTCATTTTCTCATGTTTTTATTAGTCCTTGCCTTTTTGCCTTTTTCTTAGGTGATAGAGACAAAAATGCTAATTCAGAGGTTAAAAATAATGAAACTTTTGTTTGGAAATTACATAAGAATGTCACATATCCATATTAGTTCTTAGAAACTCTTGGCCAATTAAAGTAGAGAACTAGTGGCTAGATATGTTGAAGACAGCAAAGTGCATTTTCTTCTTCTTTCTAAAACTAAAGGAAGAATAACTGATTGTCTTTGGTTTTGTTGGGTGCTGTGGAGTCAGATCCAACTCATAGCAACCCTGTGTACAACAGGATGAAACACTACCCAACTCTCTGCCACACATATGATCTTTTTATGTTTGAGCCCAGTGTTGCAACCACCATGTTCTCATTTTGATCCATACCACATCAGCAAAAGGAGGTCCCAAAGACTTTACTCCATTCCCATCATTAAGGTTGACTCTACTTTGAGGAAGCAGCTTTTCCTCAGTGTTTATTTAATGCCTTCCAGCCTGGGGGGCTCATTTTCCAGGACTATATTTGACAGTGTTCTCTGCTATTTATAGGGTTTTCGAATGGTTAATTGTTTCTGGAGTGGGATGACAGGTCCTGCTCCCCAGTCTGTCTTAGTCTGGAAGCTTAGCTGAAACCTGTCCACCATGGATTGCACTGCTAGGATCTGATATATCAGTGGCATAGCTTTCAGCATCACAGTACCATGCAAGCCCCCACAGCATGACAAGTTGATGTACAGGTGGGGAAATTGCCTAAGCACTGCAAAAAGGTTTTTTGTAAGTACTGTATATGAGGTAATGGCCAAACACGTGGCAATATGTGGGAATTTTTTTCTTGTGTCCTCTTAAGAGAAGCCAAAACAATTTTGGCCAGGGGAGGAACATTTGAAATATATATTCATTTCTGTAATCTCAAACTTCATTACATGTAATAAGGAACTAAGACCACAGGCAAACGTGGTTCTTTCCTCAGTTTTCATCATGAGTTCTTTTTACAAATAAAAAGAGACCTAATCTTAAATCTAACTTTGAAGTGTTAATCATTAATATTTTCAGAATAACTTAAAGCAAAATTATGTATCATGCTAAGCCAGCTAGAGAAGATGCATTTGGGTTAGTCCTAGCCATTGCAACACTTAAATAGCATTTGGAACTTTTTTGTAAAGGAGACAAAGTTGTTTATTTCACTTTCCCCTGGAATAACCATTGATCATTTTCCAAGTAACTGTGGAACACTGAAAGATGTTTTTCTGAGTTTTTATATTTTGTGTTATTTGTTTTTGTTTTGTTTCTTATATGTACATATTATTTGTAATAAACTGTAGTAGAGAATGGTTTTAACATTTGTAAACATTTTATCTGTAGCCGATTAGTGGAAGACATCAATTGTGCTATAGTTAGAAAAGACATGTAATACATAAAAGTAATCCTTAAGTAGTGTACAGTTTAAATCACATCACACATCAATTATGAAATGGGCTATCCAGTGTAACTTGCTTCTCAAAAGATCTTTTATATGCTGGTTATCTAGAACTCAGCACATTTTCAGCCATTCATTTTAATAAATAGTGGAGATCTATTGAGTATTGTAAAGGAAGGTAGTGATGGGCAATATCCTGGATCGAGAAAAGTTGATTTAAAGAAGTTTCAAAAAGCTGTATAACTTTTTATGGTGATGAAGCAAGCATTCAAGATTTTTCCTTTCTCCAGTGGCTGAATAAGAAGTAATAGAAGTTTGAGTTTTGTTGAAGCAAAGATTTGGAGAGAGATGTGAATCATCATACGGGCAAGTTAGTTCTGCCTAGAACTTTGGCTTCCCAATGTCTTCCTCTGAGCTGTTCCTTTCTTTCTTAGTTACCTCTCTGACTGCTTCTGAATAAACACTAAACTATTGGCATAGTGACTCCCATGGCAGCCTGAGCTCACTCAGGAGGAGAGGAGTACTGTTGCAGTTTGTACCCTAGTCTTGGGCAATGGCTTCGTAACTCCTGCTTCTGCTCTGAACATCCTGTAGTCTGTACTCACTGCCAGGGAGTCCTTTTAAAATGTGAATGGGGGATCGGAGTGTAGCTCAATGTTAGGGCATGTACCAAGCATATGCAAGACCCTATATTCAATGCCCAGCATCAACATGAATCGGATCCTATTCATTTCAGCTTAAAGCATAATGACGTCTTTTGCACTTGACACGAAACCAAAGCTCCTTTTACTAGCCTGAAAGCTTTATGATCCTGCCTACTTCTGACCTTACCATGTCTTAAGCACCAACCACATTGGCCTTCTGCCAGTTCTGTCCCTTATGCCAAAGCATTTCCTGTCTTCTTGTCATTTAGGTCTCACATATCACCTTCTCAGAGAAGTCTTCCTGGGGCCCCATTTAAAGTAGTTTCTCAGGCCCCCTCTAGCTTATCATTCTCATAACTTTTCATAGCATCCATCTTGATCTGAATTTGTTTTGTTTATATATTACTTTTCTCTTCCAATGGTTATTAGTCCTACAAGGATTGAGACCATGAGTCTGTTTTTACTTCCCTGTCCTCACCATCTGAAACATTAATGCCTGATACATAGAAGGTACAGCATATATATTTCTGAATACATATAATGATTTATTGATTTGAATATGTATCAGGTCATTTCATTTTCTGGTGAAAGTTCAGATTGACCAGCTTAGCAAAAAACAAGTTGAAGAGTACAGTAAACTAGCAAAATTATTAAGAAACTTGACTTTTAAAACAAATTTTTCCTTATAACAATGGATATATGCATACAAACATATCTCAACTTGCCCTGTATTCATCTGTAAACCTGTTATTAGTAGGTGGGTAATAGCAAATTTTTTCCTGGTTAATTACCTGTGAATTTGCATTGTTGTTGTTGTTGTTAGGTGCCCTCAACATAGCAACCCTCATAGGGTTTTCAGTGGCTGTTTCAGGATTACTTCTGGAGTGGATTGCCACTTCCTCTTCTGGTTTTTGCTGTGCTGGGGATTGAACCCCAGTCCTCAGAGAGTGCTGAGCAGCACTCTGCCAACTCAGCTAAATCTCAACCCCTGAATTTGCATTGACAATTTAAATTTGGCATTTACAATCTGTGAGCCAGGAGGGCCAGGACAGTTAGTAATGTGGCCCCACAAAATCTTTTAACATCATGTGTTTTTTTATTGTTTAGTTTCTTCATGTCCCCTCTTATTATGTATATGCACTAACAATATTATATAATTTATGTTTGGCCCAAGACAATTCCTCTTTGCTCGATGCGGCCCAGGGAGGCCAAAAGATTGGACACCTCAGATAAATTCTTTACCTATATTCTCTAAAACAATTCTCTTATGTTTCTCTAAGGAGATTTTACAACACATAGTATTTCATTTCTAATTAAACAGCCTAGGCAATTTTGGATTTTAAATGATATTTGTTTTCAGAAGAGGCATTCTGAATTTTTAGGCAAAGATGGATATTAAGAGTACAATGAATAAAACATAGCCTAAGTAAGGTTTTAAATTATAAAAATATGTAATTGTCCAGAACTGGCACTGTATTTGTATGATGGAAAAATTTTAGTATACTTTTAGACCTTGATGGAGTTAAATAATTTAAAGATACTTCCATTCAGCTTTTGACTGTTTGATCCTCTCCAAAGAAGAAAATAAGTTATTTGCCTTGTAATATTTTTAAATCTAATAGAAGGTAAAGGTCAGACTAGCTCAGATCAAGGTGGATGCTATGAAACATTACTGTGAATCTTGAGTTTTATAAATGTGTACTGTGATCCAGAAGTTTATTTCAAATTTTACTTTATCATAGGTGATTTTTCTGCCTCACTATTTAGTCCTATTAAAGGAGTTGAAGTTCTTAATTAGATTATAAATTGGACATTTTAGTTTTTACCTACATCTTGGGTATATTTTTAGGTGGAGATTGTCATCTTCTAATCAATGTTTTATGTAGTTGAAGTAATCTTAAGATAATTATTACCTACATATCACAAACATATTTATCTTGTTTTGCATTTTAGTAAATTGATTGATTTAGTTGCTTGTGGGATTTGTACTAGATATCTCACTTAGTCAATTCTTAAATCTCCTTACAGTGATAGCAGTCTTTGACTTCTAACCTTAAAAATCCCTGACACATATATCAGGGTTTTGCTGCTGTTGTTGTTAGGTGCTGTCAAGTTGGGGCAGACTTTCAGCAACCCAGTGTATAATAGAACAAAACACTACCCAACATTGTGCCATGCACATGATCTTTTTAATGTTTAAGCCTGTTGTTGCAGTCACTGTGTCAATCCATCTAGTTGAGGGTCTTCCTTTTTTTTTTGTTGACCTGCCATTCTCCCAAACCAAGGCTTGGTCCCTCCTGACCACATGTCCAAAATACATAAGACACAATCTAGCCATCCTTGCTTCTAGAGGCCTCCCTATACCTTTTATTATATAGGTATCAGTGGTACCTGAGCAAAACAGAGAGTTCAAAGCATCCTGAAGAACCAGGCTCTCAGATCACACATTACTGTAAAGATTTACCCCAACATTGCCTGTATTAGCGTAAGGAAAGCTGCAAGTATGCTTTATTGTAGAGGAAATGGAAGGTGGTCATTCAGAAGTGTCAGTGGAAATATATTCATTTTAGAATTCTTGTACTTGGCTACACACATTTTTTAGGCTAGAGCCAAGTTTTACTGAGACTGAGATTGTGCATCCAGACAAAGAAAACATTGCTTTTCCTAAGCTTGATACCATAGCTAAATAGGAAAATTGGTTGATGTTGACAGTGGCCACCCAGGAAACTTGGTCTACAAAGATTTATTCCACCATTACCATAATTCACTCTGTCCTTTAAACTTTAAGGCTTTATTGTTCCTATTCTTTGCACTGGCCAAATACAGATTATTTTTCCTTAGTAAAGTGTTTTAGTATGGTAAAAACACTGAAATGAAATTCAAATTCTAATAAACATTTTAAACATTTTCTTAAACAAAAGCAGATAAATTTTTAACAGTAGCCCTTAAATGAGTTCATTTGTTGTTTGTTGTTAGGTGGAGTTGGGTCTTACTCATAGTGACCCCTATAAGGTTTTCAGCAGCTGACTGTTTTTGGTATTATTTTGGGAGTGAGATGCCATGTCCTTCTCTCATTTTCACAGTGCTGGCAATCAAACCCAGGGCCTCAGAGAGCACAGAGCAGCTCTCTTCCAACTGAGCTAAACCCCAATCCACTTAAAAGGAATTTGTGCCAAGACCTCTTCATATTTTTAAATTCATAAAGACTTGCTTTTGTATTATCTTGGAGTTTATTTTCCAATTAGTAGACAATTTGAGAAAAAAAAGATTACAAAACAGGATTTTTATCTGTCATTTGCTTATTTTTGCTGCTGCTGTTGCTTCCATTCCAGATTTTCAGAGTGTCACCTCATATAAAGAAGATGAAGTGGTCATGGGAAGTCATTGACTACTACCAAACATACCACTTAGATAGTATCCAAAAAGCCCCAAAATCTGAAACATTTTGAGTGTGGATGTGACATCACAAGGGTAAAATTCCATACCTGACCTCATGTGACAGATCACACTCTAAACACAGGTGTAATAAAAATATTGTATAAAATTGCCTTCAGGCTTGTGTATAAGGTATGGGTATATATGAAACAAATAAATTTTGTATTTAGGCTTGGGGCCTATCCCCAAGATATCTCATAAAGTATATGCAAATATTCTAAAATCCTAAATCTAAAGTACCTCTGGTCCCAGACAATCCCAAGAAGGATACAAATACATAACCTGTCTAAATCTGCTGATTTTCAGTTCATTCATTCCTACTGATCATGTGCCTCCTAGGCAGCTGCTTATCTTCTTAATCAAAGGCTACTCCCCAAGACCAAATGATATCCTTTTCCAACTTAGAGGCTTTGTATCAACTTACATTCAGTCTCTTTATTCATAAAATTTAGCAGTCTCTTGTGGTTTTGATTTTAACATAATGAACTACTAAAAGTGTCTTAGCCTGCAGCCATAGCCCTGTGGCATCCGATCCTGTCAGATCTCGGAAGCTAAGCAGGGTCGGGCCTGGTTAGTACCTGGATGGGAGACTGCCTGGGAACACCAGAAGCTGTAGGCTTGGGAGAAGGACCCGGCAATCCCCTCCCAAAAATCAGTCTGCCATTGAAAACCCTATGAACAGCAGAGAAGCACTGACAATAGTGTTTCCCCTGTTGTACAGAGAGTCGCTATGAG
>VMDO01016095.1:0-48955 GCA_007922755.1 Pedetes capensis | reverse complement strand
GGTCCTTCTCCCAAGCCTACAGCTTCTGGTGTTCCTAGGCGGTCTCCCATCCAGGTACTAACCAGGCCCGACCCTGCTTAGCTTCCGAGATCTGATGGGATCAGATTCCACAGGGCTATGGCTGCAGATGATACATATAAGAAAGTCTTTAATCAAAACTCAAAACTTGCTGTCCATCAGAATATCCATATTCAAGAGAAGGCTGACAAGTACAGTGAAAATGGAAATATGTTTAACCAATCCTCAACAGTTACTAAGTCCTTAAAATATATTCAGTGTATGAGAATTAATACTGCAGAAAACATCCATTTTTATGTTGCTATTGTTAGGTGCTGCCAAGTCAGGGTCCGATTCATAATGACGCTATGTGCAACACGTGAAAGAGTATTGTTAGTGTTTCTCAGCTATTCATAGGGTTTTAAGTGGCTGATTGTTTTTTCAGGAATGGGTTGCTGCATCATTCTCCCAAACCTCCCAAACCTGTTGTTTCCAGGAGATCTCCCATCCAAGTACTAACTAGGCTTAACCCTGTTTAGCTTCTGAGATCTGACAGGATCAGATACTACAGTGGTATGACTACTGGCCCAATTTATGTGGATGTAAAAAATATGAAGAACCTCTAGCCTATAATCAAAACTAAACAGACATACTATAACACACTGGAGAAAAACCTTGCAAATGTAAATTGTGCCGAATCCTTCTATTTGTATGCAAATGTTGGTCAATATCATAAGATCCATAATGGAAAGAAAATGCAAAATTTTATAGAATGTAGTAAATCCTTTGCTGTTTTATCACATTTTGTACAGCATTGGAGAATACATACAGAAGAGAAATCCTACAGTCCTAAAGAATGTAGAAAGACATTGTCATTATTCACATCTAAAAGGACATCAGAGAATTCATAGTGATGAGAAACCTTACAAATGTAAAGAATGTGGTAAATCATTCAAACAAAAATCTATCTTCTGTGACCATCAAAGTGGCCATCCTGGACATAGACCTTAAAAATGCCAAAACATGGCAGATCCTTTAACAGGTGCTTCAAACGTAGAAGACATTATAAAATTCATATTGGAAAAATGTCAAACAGATATAAACAATTTGCCAATTCCATTAATAATATAAATTTCTTAGTCAATATCACAAAATTCATAATGGGGAGAAACTCTGCAAATGCAATGAATGTGATGATGTCATTTTGTTTTCTTCAAGTCATCTTGTACCTCAGAGAACCACGACTGCAGAGAAACTTTATGAATGTATCGAATATCAAAACGCATTTAGATTTTTCTCATATACTATTGTGCATCAAATAACTCAGAAAGAAGAGAATTCTTACAAATACAATTATTGTGACAAATGCTTTACCCATCAGTCAAATCTTCAAAGTCATCACAAAATTCTTATTGAATAGAAATGGCTAAAAATGTAAAGAATGTGGGAAATCATTTACCCATTTTCAACCCTTCAAACTATCACAGAATCTATACTGAGGAAGCATTTTAACAACTAAGCAAAGTGACAAATCAGTTAGTAGGTTCTCAAATTTTAGAAGACATCAGAAATTACATATTAGAGGGAAATTCTTAAAGTGTAAACACCGTGGCAACCACACCTAATAATCCTAACATTTTATTCAGTATCAGACAATTTCTGCCCATGTCATGGTTCACATATGGAATCAAAACAATGCAAGAGGTAGAGGCAAGAATATAATGAGTTCTAGGCCAGCACCAGTCTCTGTCCTTTTTTGGAAGTCTGTCTCAAAATAAAAAAATAAAAATAATAATGAATTTGGGTATGAATCTCAGTGATTTCAAGCACCAATATCTACGAGCATTTTATAAATTAAAATGAAAGACAAAGAATTCATGTCAGACAGATTGCACAATTGTATATAATTTGATGGGGAAATCCACATCCACAAAAACAAACAACCATGGAAACTTGCTCATAGCAGAGAAGCTCTGTCAATAATTCCGGGCATAGCACAGTGTCAGGTGGTACTTCTGTGGTACATAGAATGGTTATGAGTTAGACCTACCTTGATAGCACATACCAATACCACTTAAAACAACAACAAGTAATGGAGTAATATTTTGTCCATTGTTCAAAACTTGATTGCCCTCATAGAAATCATACCAGTGAAGGCTGTATATAAAACAATGTTGGAAACATTTTTTCTGAGTGTATAACATAGAAATTCCTAGTTGGTACTTAAATTTACGTATTTAACACATCACAAGTAGGCACCTGAGGACCCAATGAGTATTTGAAATTAAGATGAATTGAGAAGCCAGACACAGTGGCCCATACAAATAACCACAGTGACCAGGTAGGCTGAAGCAGAAGGATTCTGTGTGGAACACTCAGAGTGTCACTACAGAGTGGCTACAATTGCATAACACCCGAGACTGAGGTGTGGGGGACCTTTTCGCTTTAATCCTTGGTTGCTCTCTCTCAAACTCTTTTAGTGACCAGGACTTTCAACACTGTGGACCTGTGGTTCACCTTCACTTTGCATAGTATGTAGCATGATATTGCCACAGTCTTGTCTTTTTGGCCATATTTCAGCTTCTCAATACTTCCACCTTCCTTTGTAACCTTAGATTTTTCACTTGTCAATTCTCTAGAACTCTTCCTCCACCATCTCATATTACAGCTCCTACTTTTGGGTAGGGGCCCCTTAGCTTTCAATGACTCTGTGAAATTCTAGAGTGCCTCATGGTAGTAGAGCTGGAAGACTCTCTAGGTCTTAGTGGTCCTAGCTGCTGTTCCAAGAGGCATTGGTGAAGTGCTCTATGAGCATGGATAGTTTATAATAAGACAAACCAAGTAAGGAACACAGAGATATTAACTTTTTCCTTTATAAATCACAGATATCTCAGCTCTGGGAGTAAGCTTCATTGGGAGGGTTTTCTTGGGTAACACCTGGTCATTGTCTTCCCTCTCTTGGGGGCACTGGTGTTTGTCTTGCTTCTACTCCTATTGTTCCTTGCCTCATTAATCTTCCAACTTTTTCTCCCCTTGCCTTCAGACTATCAGTGTTCCAATTGTCCTACAACAGGGATACCAAGTGATTTCTTCTAGCCTCCATGCTAACACGTGCTCCGCAGTATATGATCGGTGGCAGAGCACTTCCTGAACATTGAATCTTGACTTCCTGATGGATAGCAAGTGCTCTGAGGTCTGGAAAGATCATGTCCTTTTCCAGGAGGAACCTGCTCTAGAAACAATGCAACATACTACCCTAAAGATTTTCTGAGTTCTGAGTCCTTTTAGACTAGACAGACATGAAGAAGAAAGATGAAGAGTCTGTCATGTTAACTCAAGATCAGAAGAACAGGCCTGTTCTCCACCCAGTTTCACTCCTGTTCATGTTACACACATTCTTATAATTAATAAAAAATTGCACAAGTACTTTTCCATATCCAACAGGAAATATCCTGTCTCCAAGTTCTCTGTGCTCATACTATAATTAAAATATTTTTATTAATGCTAGTAAAGGTGATAATGGATACCTCATATGAAAGGTCTCATTGAATTCTGCAAAAATATGATAAATTTGGAGCTGAGAGACCAGTGACAAAAAAATGGATTCAGAGTCCTGGACTGCAAATAGATTTTTACCTAACTCCCTCATAGATTGTTTACTCTGATAGGCTTTGTTGCACCATTCTTATAGAAATTAATATTTTAAAAACGACAATATTTTTGTTTTCTAAATGCTGTCAGTTTTCTTCATTGGATGCCTGTGTAAAAATTTAATCATAAATCTGTAATTGATACTTAATGACTTTCCTTAATCCAGAATTTCTCTCTTAACAGGAGACCTCCCTGAGTCACAGGATTATGTATCCTTTTTAGCTACAACCATATCTAAAGAACATTCAGTTTCACAATCCTGCTGGAGAAAAAGTGAACTGGGATGAGAAAAGAATGCCATATGTGGAGTATGACATTGTCAACTTTTGGAACTTTCCAGGACATCTTAAACATAGGTCAAAAGTAAGACAGTTTCCTCCAGACATTTCATATCACCAATGGTTGACTTTATCTGAAGATATGATAGAGTGGGCAACCAGAATAACATAATTATGTTGTGTTAAATCATAACACACTTAAATAAACAGAGATAACAAAAATTTCAGCTAGGAATAGTGGTGCTCACATCTGTAATCCAAGCCTATTGAAGGACTGAGGCAGGAAGATTACTTACTTAAGGCAAGTTGCAGCCTGAGCAACGTAGACAGACCTTGTCTCAAACATAAAAATAAAGGTGTGGTCGTGCATTTCAGTAATAGTGCACTTCATACCACATTGTGAGGCTCTGTGTACAATGTCATAATACTGGGAGGAAAATAAGTGACCAATACATTATTGTGAGTTTTGTGCCCTGTCCATGCTCAGGAAAGAAGCACTTATAAAAATGTATCAACTCACTAGGTGTGGTGGTGCGTGCCTGTAATCCCAGGGACTTGGGAGGCAGAAGTAAGAGGATCACAAGTTTGAGACCAGAGGCAGTCTTTGTAATTGAGACCCTGTCTCAAAAAGTAAAAAAATCGGGCTGAGGGAGAAGGTCAGTGGTACAGCACATGCAAAGCATGAAAGTGCGCGGCCCTCAGTTCAGCATCCAGAACCCCAAAAAAACAGTTTCACCTCAACTTCTAATTTAAATAATTTTTACATAGGTAAAATTTCTAATAAAGAGAAAAGAAACATTAATTTTGAACACATTATATATTACATATCAATAACTAAACATACAATCCTAACATTGTTATATATGTATATAAATAATTACTATAGTTTGAAAGTTTAGGTAAAAGTCCAAGAAGTAACCAACATATGTGTTTTCCCTCAGACTCCACACTCTCTACACCATGAGAGTTGTATCCTAGACTCAACAAAAGCCCTCAGGAGGGAGAGACTGTCTGCAGTTTGAATGGCATTACTTGCCCTCAGAATGAGATTGCCAATCAGACAGCTAAGTACATGCTTTATGGAACAATCTTCCTCTTATCTTTCCATATTCCTATCCATTTAGGAAGTGGAAAAGGATTTGAAGAGGAAATCAAAGACAAAATTCTTTCTTATTATTTTTGTTGTTAGGTGCCATCGAGTCCTGTCCAAATCATAGCGACAGTCATATGGTTTTCAATGGTGATGCTTTGGGATTTTCTCATGAGTGGATTGCCATGTCCTTCTCCCATTTATGTGGGGCTGATGATTGAACCCTGGAACTCAGAGGCTGCCAGGTGACACTCTACCAACTGAACCAAATCCTAGCACCCTCAATCATTGTACTCAATACTATTCCCCAAGCAAATTTGCACCATTCCTGTCACTAGAGTCTTGAATCATCTTTACATAGCACATGAAAGCATAACTCTCTACAATCAATTTTTCTTCTGACCTCAGTGTCTAATTTCAGTCTTATTTTGGGGGGTGGTGTTGTTGACAGTAGATTCTAGGACTTGGCACATGCTAGACAAGCTCTCTGTTGCTGAAGTACTTCTTTACTCCTTATTTTCTATCTCTACTCTGGATTTAGTGTCATATTTTTAAGCATCAACACTTAATGTTCTATAAAACTGAATATCATCACATTGAAGATTTTTGTTTGTACATGTTATATTTGCAGTGCTTAGCAAATGTTCTTAATGAAGAGAAGTGATGAGAAAAGTTGTATTTAGTTAAGAAATAAATGCTTCTTTGATCTATAGCATGTTTATGGTGCAATCTGAAATAGTAAGTTTTGCCAATCTGCTGGGGTTTCACAGGTGACTACGTGAGAAAAACTAAAATCATCAGAATTATTGTCTGTGTAATACAGTTGCAATAACTTCATGCACAAAGTTGTTAAGATTGCCTGAGTTGTGGTATATACACTTGTGGGAGCCTATCATAGACTACTTCTCAGTAGTAATAGTATTATATAAATAGAGGAGGTGTGAAATCATTTCTTATTTGAATTTGCAAAAGTGGTATTAATGGAACATTAGTAAAACTTATGATAGATAAAGACCATTAGAGTATGCTGAGGAATATTAAAATGAAGAAAGTATGGCTTCTGTGTCACATAAATGAAATAATAGAAATAATTACCTAAGCAACTATTATTGTCATTGTTCTTCGGTGTCATCCCATCAGATCTTACTGAAAGCAACCCTATGTACAACAGAACAAAACACTCGTGGACACTGTGCCGTACCTGGCACTTTGTCAGTGCTTCCCTGCTATTCATAGAATTTTTTAATGGCCGATTGTTTCTGGATTGCTATAGGAATGGATTGGCAAACATTCTCCCATTTTGTGGTGGATAGAATTAAACTCAGGGCTTCAGAGTATGCAGAATAACACTCTACCAACTGTGTAAACCCAGCCCCAGGTAAGCAACTACACAGAAAATATTATTAGGAATAAACATAGGACTGATTCATACTTTAAATTCAATTACATGGTTAAAAATTGTGCAAGGTGGAATATTCATATCTACCTCATAATAATATAGGCAAAATCAAACCACATAATTTATTAATGAAATGGTATCTATCATAATAAAAAAATTCAAAATATTGAAATTCCAAAGAAACAAAAAGGGACATTTTAGATCCTTACATCTTTAATCATTTTCAAACATAATGTAATATTAAGAGGGTTATCATAGAGCACCACATTTTCCACTGTGTCTGTGTATTCACAAAAGGCAAAAAGTTTACTCTGTTGGACCCATTGTGAAGTAGGACCATCACCAAATGCAAAATCACCGCTCGAGCCTCAGGTGAGAAAATGGGAATAAAGGAGAACTTGAATAATGCAGTAATTATGTTTTAAGTATATTAAAATGTGTTAGCACAGAGCTCTGAGGTGAGGTGGATATTTTTGCTCAGGCTTCTAAAGCCAACGGGATAACAGTGAGACCTTGAAGCCCTCACAGGTGAAGGCAGGAGATTGGTTACTGGTGTGATGAGCTGGAAGATGATGAATAAAAGGAAGAGCCTTAGAATATTTAAACTGTGATAAGCAGATAGAAATCCCTCTAAGAAAGCAAAAGAAATAAACCTGTGTATCTTAAAATACATTTTCTATGGATCAGAGCCGGGAAAAACACATTTTCATGTCTGGTTTCCTCTACTTCCAATGGATGACTCAGCTGGGCCTTCTGCCTATTCCTTCCCAACTACCTGGAATTGTGTCTCCTGACTCCTCACTCTTCACTATCCAGGGCTCTTTCCTTGGCACTACATAAAGAGAGAGAGAGAGAGAGAGAGAGAGAGAGAGGGGAGCAGAGAGAGAGAGACACAGAGAGAGAGAGAGACAGAGAGAGCGACAGACAGAGAGAGAGAGGTCATTTGGCACAGAAAACATAACCAGGTGAGTGAAGTGAAATTCAGCATCAACTACCACAATACTAATTGATAACAGGTGTGGACAAACACAAATGGCATATGATCACTGCTGTAATATTGTTGTTGTTAGGTACTGTAAAATTGGTGTCAGACTCATGGCAACCCTATGTATAACAGGCTAAAAACTATTGTCATGTCTCTCTGCTATTCATAGTGTTTTCAATGGCTGATTGTTCTATTTGTGGGGGGGGTGAGTTGCTGAGTCCTTCTCCCAAGCCTAGAGCACTTTGTATTCCCAGGTGGTCTCCCATCCAAGTATCAACCAGACCCTGCTTAGCTCCTGAGATCTGATGGGATTGGATACCACAGTAGAACAGCTGCCGTCACTCTGATATTAGTCGGCAGAAAATTAAATCTATACAAAACCCTGACTCTACTTGGAAATAAACATCAAATTTATGCAATGCTCAAGCTATATATGTAAAATATCCTCTGCCATCTCTAATGTATGTAATTATCTAGTTATCTCTCATATCTGAGGGAACAAGTCTTTTCCAATGTTTCTGTTTTGTTCATAAGCTTCTGACTGTGGTCAGCAGTGAAAGTCATTGTGCCTCCATATGTAAGTTCCTAAGCCTTGTTCAAAGAGCCAAGGGAACTCTCACTACAAATCTCCTAGCTACATATGCACTAGGTAATATCCAAGGACCCCAATCAATACCCAGTAGGAATTGGCTATGAACATATTTCCAGGTTCATCTGTCATAATCACAACATTTTCACAATTATGGTCAAGAATTTTTGTTGATATTTACTCCTGCCAAAAGGAAGCTGGGGTAGTCAGCATAGAAAGAATGGTCTGCTCTGTGGGGGAGAAACATTTATTTTTAACTTTTGTTATTAGAGTAAGAAAAAGAAAAAGTCCTTTGAAACAAACTCATTATGGACAACATCAGAAGTAGAGAAGTGGTTTCAGGTTCTAAATATACAGCATTCAGGAGGAAAATTGGACATGAGCACTGACCTGGGATGAACTTTCCTGAGAATCAGCCACCCCTTCTTTTTCCTATTTTGGTTTCAGTCTCAGCCAAGGTGAACAAAAAAGTCACATTTTCCTCTTGAGAATCTGCCTTTAAATGCATTATTAAACTCCCTTTACCTGCTATATCCACATCCACAGTCAAAAGACCTAAAACCTCAGAACAGATTTCACTCCCCTATCCTTTATCTCAGCTGAGGTTTAGAAAAAATGACCTCCTGTATATAAACCAAAATGGCATCCACTGGTGTTCTTTTGGGGTAGAGCAATGACTCTCACACCCAGGGAAACACATTCCTCACAATCCACATTTCCATTCTTGTTACAGATATTCTTTTTCAAACAGGGGAGGCACCTGAAGGCAATAAACAGAAACTGTCTTTTGGTCTGTATCAGTATTCAGTGTTCCTGAACCTCTGCTGTGTCTGAGAGGGGATTGAGGCCCTTTCTATACCCTGAGGTATTTTTGGATGAGGGCCTGGCTGTAGCAGGTGAAAGGACTTTGCTGATGTCTTCAGGCCAGATTCTTCAAAGGAAGCTGTGATTTGCTAAGGTGAACTTGCCTGAGAGGGAAACTCAAGGAACAAGAAAGTAAAGGAAGAAATGGCTGGTTCTCTGGAAAGTTCCTCCCAGGTCAGTATCCTTGTCTGGTTTTACCCCTGAATTCTCTCCATTTAGAACCTGAAATTTTTCAGTTCTCTGTGTCTGTGGTTGTTCCCTAATGAGTTCTTTTCAAATGAACTTTTTCCTTTTCTTATTCTGGTTGTTGTTGCTAGGTGCTGTCAAGTCAGTGTCTGACTCATAGCAACACTACATACACACCACTCTTGTCAGTTTTTCTCTGCTATTCATAGGGTTTTCAATGGTCAATTATGTTTTGCGAGTGGATTGCCAGGTCCTCCTGTTATTGTGGGAGTAAAGGTTAATTCTGAAGACTTTTCCCCAACCAAACAGAGATTTATTCCTATGTTGACATCCTCGGGCTCTTTTAGTCAGGATAAACTCTCAACATAAATTCTTGAGCTAAATAATCAACATGTTACAGTAGTGACATCTGAACCTGGACATGTGTTGATTTTCAGTTTCTACTAGGGATTGATGTGGGTCCCCAGGTGTCACTGAGTAAGTGCACAAATTGCTTTGAGTTTTCTACTGAGCATTCCCTTGACTCTGTGTGAATAAGGCATGTTGTTGTTGTTGTTGTTGTTGTTGTTGTTGTTGTTGTTGTTAGGTGCCGGAGAGTCAGTATCCAACTCACAGCAACCCTCATAGGGTTTTCAATGGCTGGCTGTTTCGGGATTGTCTTGGGAGTGGATTGCCAGGTCCTTCTCCCATTTTTGCAGTGATGGGAATTGAACTAGGGACCTCAGAGTCTGTAGCCCAGTGCTCTACCAACTGTGTTAAATCACAGCCTGATGAAGGCATAGGACAATGCATATTGTGACAGAATGGCTTTATTGGACAGTGCAACTCAGAAATATATAGAGAAGTAGAAGAATTAGAAGATTCTTGATCTCTTACATTGTAAGTTAAAACTAAATATTTAACTAAATTAAAGGCTGCAGCATTGAGTTTACACATGTGGATTGAGCACTGCATAAGGTGCACAATTAATCCTGAGTAGATTCAGATCACATTTTCTAGTAAGTTTTAGTTTTCTGACCACTAACATCACAACAGTGATGGTATGCCATTTTTGTTTATCCACATCTGTTATCAATCTAGTGTGCATCAAAGCTAAACTTCTTTCATCTGGATATGAGCTCTGTGCCAAATTATATCAGATAGATATATTTTACCTTTACCATTAGTAAGTATCTCCAAGGAATTCCCTGAGAGATGTGCATAGATCATTAAATATAATGCACAAGTTCATCATTCATCTTAGTTGATTTCCCTGGGAGACACAGAGAGAGAAAGAGGTTCACACCTTTTTGTGATAGGGATCCAGAGTTTTGGGGGTGGAAATTTTTAAACAAGGCTATTGTGTGGATTTTAATTCAATTTCACTCTCAGGTTGCAGGTATGCTATATGTTATTTATGCTTTATTCCTCTTCATATTTTCAGGAAAGGAAGAGGAATGATGATTTCCATTTTGTGGCCATGAACTTTAATGCTCCTGGGGTAAGGGCCATAGTGAGGGTTTTGAAGGGGCAACACTTGTTTCCTTTCCATGAGACAAGACAGGTATATGTAAACCTCAGAAATGACCTTCCATGGGGTCAACTCTAGCCTCATCTGATGTCACCTAAGAACTCAGCATTTTGCCACATCCTGAGGTACATTTTGACAGCACATTAGAGAGTAGTCTACATCTTGCTGATGGCAGGTTTAGTTGGGATAGAAGAGAGTGTTCATCTTATGTCATAAAATGTAACACTGAAATTTCCAAAAGTCAGCTCCACAAAGCTGCCAAAGGTTTTCTCCAGGCATTTGAAAACTCCTGGGATTTTTGTTTGATTTTGTTTTTTATTTTTTCCTTCTTCTCTCTACTTTTCCCAACAAGACATCTACTTGGGTTCAGTACACAGCTCAGTGGTATATCACTTGCCTAGCATGCACGAGGCCCTGGGTTCAATTTTAGTACAAAATAAAAAAGAAAAACAAAATGGAAAAGGAAGGATTGAGGGAACAAAGGAAAGAAGGAAACTCGAATTCTGGCCATCCCTGTGGTGGTAAGTCTGTCCCAATCTGGCTTCTAATTTCCTTTTCATCTTAAAGATTTACCTCCACCTGCAAATCACCACATCTCACATTGCATGATAGGACTCTACCCAAGTGATCTCACCAAGAATTCTCTTAGGAGAAACAAATCTCCTTTGACCATGGTAACAGCAGTGGCCTCTAGGAACCAGTGTTGGGGAAACTGGTCTGTAAATGACACTTCACCAGCACAGCACATAGCTGATTCTCTTTTCAGAGTCTCCTTTCAAATGAAAGTCAAATGAAATTGTGGGTGCTATGAGAGATTTCTTTTGATTCTAATATACTATCTGTCCTGGAGGATAGTCTGTTTTGCTGTTGAGAGAATGTGTATGAGGAGCTGTTGGATGGAATATCTCCAAATATCTGTCAGGCCCATATGGAATAGCTTTAGTTTTGGGCCAACGTTTATTTGTGCATTTTTGGTGTAAATGTTCTACCCATTGCTGATATTGATATATTGTTATGAAAGTCAATCAGGATGGGAGAAGATTAGAAGCAATCAAAAGTATTGGCTGCAGTTTAAATTTTCTTCCATTGTAAGTTTTAACTGATCTTATATTATTACATCTCATATAAATAACATTATTTTGTTATACCTACCATTTCACTTTTCATACTTTGTACCTGCAGTTTACTCTAGGACGATACAATCTTTCATCATATCAATGTACTTATATTTTATGTAGGAAACAAAAATATTTACGTATTTGTTTGATTTTGTCTAGAATTTCTATATCACATATTGGTGAGATAAACATTAAAATTCCTGAATATTTCAATCCCACATAAAATCTTTTCTATATAAGGAAATATTTTTTAATTTTATCTGTTGGGTAGAAGCCTTTATTTGTCCCTTGTTGTTTCATTCTCCATTCCCTAAGCACAACACTGTTGTTATTGTTAAAAGATTGCACTTTACCAGAGCAAGAAGTGTGGTCACGTCAGCAATAATATGTCATCAGTCAGGTTAAAACTATGCCATGACTTCCAATGCCAGACAGAAGCTACTTATATATGTATGAAATAATAATTTACTCATTTGATTTGGTGATGTAATTGAATTATATATGGTTATGATTACTGAGATATCTGTGTAACAAAAACAGGTAAAGCATATGAGAAGAATAATATATACTTCTGCAGTATTTCACCAAGGGTAAATAAATGGAAAAATCAAACTATATTTAAATATAAAAATTCAGATGCAGTAGCCCACCCATGTAACCCCTACAACTCAGGATTGAGAAGCAAGAGGATTTTCAGTTTGAGACCAGAGGCACCCTGTGAAATGTAGCAAGATCCTGACTCAACATAAAAAAAGAAAATGTGCAGCCCAGTGATAGAGAATTTACAAAGTGTGTGTGAGCAGTTGAGGTCAACCCCAAGAACAACAAATATTAATAAAATAAAATAAATGTAAAACTCACTATTATAAATGCATCTATTTTTATTAGACTATTTTATACACTTACTTTGGTCCCCATATAGATATCAGGTATTGGAAATAGGTTTGTTATTTTGAAAGTCTATTTTTTTTCCACTAATTGGGATTGAACATTGGGTGGAACCATGCTTTGCAAGTGCTCTATCATGGAGTTGCATCCCCACCCAGATTTTTACTTTTTCTCTTGAGATAGGGTCTTGCTAAGTTATGCAGATTGCCACTGATCTTGAACTGATACTCTTCCTGGTGTATTTCGAACTATTTTGGATAAAAGGCAACTGCCACCACATTGCAACCTGATTTTGAAAATCTTTTACATCCATACACATAAAAAAATGGGTAATCAAACCCACATATGTGAGAGTGTCTGATTTGTGAAACATGTTGGTTGATGAATAGACTGATATATCACTGGAGCTAAAATTCCAGGAATACAACGGGTTTTGTCAGTCCAGGTTCTATAACAAAACACCTCATACTGGATAATGTATACATAACAGAAATATATTTCCCATAGTTCTGGTGGCTTGAAAATTCAAGATGAAGTCATGACCCCTACTTACCTGATCAATTGTAACGATTCTTATACATTCCTGCTATTATATTGGGACTAATTTTTAACAGAGGTATTAGGAGTGGGCAGTCACACACATTCATACTACAACAAAATTTTATAAGCAGGAAGTTGATGGTGATACCATTACAATTTGCTTTGGTAATCTGATATTGTTAGCATACTGGCGACAAACTTGAGTTGTTTTCCTAACTTATAATAAAATTCAAAAGAAATGAAAATATATGTAGTACAAGAAGAAGTATTGTTGGTTAATACTAATCTCTCTCTCTCTCTCTCTCTCTCTCTCTCTCTCTCTCTCTCTCTCTCTCCTTCTATTTCTCTCTCTCTTTCATGTCTCTACAGTACTAGCAGGGATAAGCCAAGAGTATTGTTCATGTTAGGCATGGTCTATAACACAAAGGCACACCACAGCCCCCTTTTGTTTTTATACAAGGTCCTGCTAAATTTCACAGGCTGACTCTGGCCTCAAACTCATGATTCTCCTACAACAGCCTCTTGCATTACTGAGACTATAGGCCTGCATGATGGTCGGAGGCTTATGTACAATTTGAGGGGATTTCTGAGGATTGATTGAAAATGCAAATTCTTCCTTTAACATTTTCAGTGATGCTGGAAATCCTCCCAATATGTTTCAAAATAGAAAACAAAACTCTTCCTATGATTATCACTTTGAGATATTGAAAACAAAGAAGAATTACAGATAAATAAATTTCAAAACATTATTCATTCGGTGGTGTCTTATTGTTTTTTTTTCATCAAAACCAGGGCCCTGTGCTTGCATGCTTTGCAAGTGATGGACCACTGAGCTGCACCCTCAGCCCCACCCTTTTTTTTTTTTTTTTCACTTTTTGAGACTGGGTCTCACTAAGTTATGAGGACTGCCTCTGATCTCAAACTTGCTATACCCCTGCCTCCGCCTCCCAAACCACTGGGATTACAGGAGTGGGCCACCATGCCCGGCCTCATTCAGTGGTGTTCTGAGGAGCTACAGCAATGACTCACAACCCAAGAAAGGCCTTTTCTCTGAATCCAAATTCCCACAACTGTAACAGAAATTCTTAATTTAGCAGACAGAAGCAGCTGAAGACAGGAAAGCAGAAAGTCACTTTTGGTCTCCAAGAAGGAACTCAATTTTCCTGAAACTCTGTAGTGAGAGAGGAAAGGGGATGAGGGCTTTCTGGACTGCTGATAATCTTATAGCTGTGGGTGTGGCTGTAACAGGTGAAGGGAGGTTGCTGCTGTCTTCAAGGCAAATTCTCAGGAGGAAGGTTGGATTTGCTAAAGTGAACTTGCCTGTGAGGGAAACGCAGCGAAAGAGAAGGTAGAAGAGATGGATGGTTCTCAGGGAAGTTCATCCTAGGTCAGTGTTCCTGTCTGGATTGCCTCTTGAATTCTTTCTATTTAGTATGTGAAACACTTTACTTCTCTACTTCTTATGTTGTTGCCTAATGAGTTCCTTTCAATTGACCCATTTTCCTTTTCTTACTCTAATAGTAAATGTTGATTCTAAATGCTTCTACACGAGAGGTCATAGCTTTCTTTCTATGCTGAATTCCTCAAGTTATTTTAGCCAGGACACCTTCTCAAAAACTTTCAATTTTTATTTTTTTTTTAATTTTGGGACAGGGTCTTGCTAAATTATGCATACTGCCTCTAGTTTTGAACTGGTGATCCTTCTGCCTCCACCTCTCCTGAATCACTGTGGTTACAGGGATGCATCATCATGCCCGGTTCTCGGCCTAAATTCTTGACCTTAATAATGAAACTGTCCCAGTGGTGACAGAGGAACTTGGAAATGTGCTCATACTCAGATTCTACTTGGGAAGGGTGTGGGTCCCCAGGTATTGCTGAGTAAGTGCGTATGTAGCTTGGACTTTTCTACTGAGAATTCCCTTGTCTCTGTGTGCACAAGTCTTCAGAAAATCTATATTGAATCAGAATAGCTTTCATTGCTGAGAAAAGTAGAAAAATTAAAAGAGAATTGCTCCACTGCATCATAAGGTCAAACTAAATATTTAATGGCATTAGAGGCTGCAGAGAGTAGTGTACATATGGTTTTACTGTGGCAGAAGGTTTATAGTTATTTGTGAGTAGATTCCGATGATGATTTCTAGTGTATTTTAATTTTTTGGCCACTAATCACAGCAGTAATGATGTGCTATGGGTGTTTGTCCACACCTATTGTCAATTAGTTCTGTGGGTATTGATGCTGAATGTCTTTTATCTGCTTATAGGATCTGTGCCAAATTATACCACACTAGGTATTATTATTATACTTTTATCAGAAATAAGTGTCTCAAAGGAATTTCCTAAGTGTTGATACTATATCATTACATGTAATGCACAAGTCAGGTTTCCTCTTAGTCGATTTTCCCTGGGAACAACTGAGGGAGAAGGGTTCAGAAATTTGTGGACTGGGGAGATTAGGATTCGTAGGTGCAGATTTTGAAACAAGACTGTTCTATAGGTTTTCATTCTATGTCAATCTCATGTTGCACTTATGATATACCTTATTTACAACTGAAAACTCTTCACATTTTTATGAAAATAAGATGTGGTTAATACAAATGATTGTCAAAATGTGGTGAATGTTTAATTTTAAGAAATTTACTAAAATAAAAGATGCAACTATTTATCTGTTTCAAAGTTATTTAAATTGAAACATTCATTTTTACCATCTCTGATATAATTATATGTATCTGAAAATCCAAAGATGATGATGTTCACATCATAAATTTATCAAAACCTGGAAAAGCATCAGAATGATAGCTCTTAAGTTTGTTTTTGTCATTATGTACCTCCAAAAGAACAATTGACTTTCACATTGAGAATTTTTATACCATTCAATATATACATTTTATTTACAGAAATACTTTCCCTACTGTCAATTGTAATGTACAAAGTACTTGCTAGTTTCAAGGGTTTATGGGAGAATACAGTAGATTCATTATTGGACCAATTTTGTTGCTCTTCCCCAAACTCAATTCGCTCCTCACTAAGGAAAGCAGCTCTGATAATACACATATGATTGTCTGTTATACTGGCTTCTAACTACTTCAGGATAAATTTCAATGTAGATGGACTGGGCCATAATGCAGACTCTCCTATTTACTGCATGGTAAACAAATTATTCTCATAAAAGAAGAATAAACTCTCCTATTTTATTTTGAGTTCTTATGTATTCAAACTTGAAAAAATTGCTACAATATCATTTAAGGATACAGGAAATATTTTAAAAGAATCATTGGTAGTACTTGCAATATTATGTAACAACTCACATATTACTTAAATGTCTTTCAATGAAAAATATCCATGATTAATTCTCTCACTGTTATACCTGTTTGCTCTGGAAAATTTGGCTTTAGGATATGAACCATTGGCATCACTACAGCGATTATTAGAAATACATCAAATTTGGCCCAAAGATAGAACTCACTCAGTCATAACCTACATTTATGCAAGGTTTATACTTCCATTGTAGTCCACACTGAAATTTGTGTATTAAACTTTTAACTCATCATGATTTTCCCTCAGAGAAGGATACACCACTGATCTGTTTGACAGATATATAGCACTCAAAAAGCATAGTCCTTTCTTCAGTTCTTAATTTTATATCTCATATACATAACTGCATAGTATGTATACTGATTTTGAGGATACCATCCTTTCCAACTTTTGCACTGTTACAGAATACATTCAAGATATTGCAGCATTAGTATTATCTTGTTCAATAAATCAAATCAATTACCTGTATAAGAACAACTTCTCCCTATTTTTCTGTTCTCCCTAGGTAAACTAAAATCCCCTGAGCATGAATACATGGCTAACTGCTTGTATTTCATTTAGGGATTCTTGACATTCAGAGATGTGGTCATAGAATTCTCTGAGGAGGAGTGGGAATGTTTGGACCCTGCTCGGAAGGCTTTGTACAGGGACGTGATGCTGGAGAACTACAGCAACCTGTTGTTTGTGGGTGAGATTATTTTTGTTTCAGAATTCCTACTTCTTCTTCAGGGTACTTTGTAGACTATTCAGAGGTGTGTCTGCTGTTTATGAATACTTCCCAGGTAACCAACTTAAATGTTGGGAGATTCTTGCTATTTGATCCTTTCATGATGTCATTTGTGCCTTGAAACATTCTTTTTTAGAGTTTATATGCTTACTTCATTATAAAAGGCAAATTTAGAACTTCTATAACATATAATGCCTGCAGCCATAGCCCTGTGGCATCTGATCCCATCAGATCTCGGAAGCTAAGCAGGGTCAGGCCTGGTTAGTACCTGGATGGGAGAAAGCATGGGAACACCAGAAGCTGTAGGCTTGGGAGAAGGACCTGGCAACCCCCTCCCAAAAATCAATCTGCCATTGAAAACCCTATGAACAGCAGAGAAGCACTGACAATAGTGTTTCCCCTGTTGTACAGAGGGTCGCTAGGAGTCAGATACTGACTTGACAGCACCTAACAACCACAACCACAACAACCACAACAACCACAACACCACCACCACAACAACATAACATATAATATTGTTTTCAATTTTCTTTTCTTTTTTTTTTTTTTTCGTGGTCCTGAGGATTGAACCTGGGCCTCATGCTTTCATGCTTTGCTAGTGCTGGACCACTGTCCAGCACCCTCAGCCCATTTTTTCTTTTCAACACAAGGCCTTGCTAAATTGAACAGATTGCCTCTGGTCTCAAACTTGTGATCCTCTTGCCTCTGTTCCTGAGTCGATTGGATTACATGCAAGCGCCAACATGCTCAACTAGTTTTCAAATCTAAATGTCCACATGACAATCTTTATTTTTGATTCATTGTAAGTTTGATGTGGATCTCAGGATCTGCAAACTGAAATGCTCCCTGAGTATTCTGAAGAGATATTCAGCAAATAGCAGCAATAGTTTCCTATTTTTCTCTTTTACATTCTGTTGATTCTATTGAGCACAGTACTGATTTAGCAAATTCTTACTTTTCTACAGAAAACCAGAAAAACTCATGAGGGTTTTTCTTTTTCTTAAATATCATGATTGTACATAATTCTTGACACATTTTCTAAGCACAGGTCTCACTGTCACCACGCCAGACCTGGTCACCTATCTGGAACAAAGGAATGAGCCCTAGAGAGGGAAGAGAGTGCAAGCAGGAGACAAACCCCCAGGTATGTGGAAATGAAGCAGAGGTCCCAGTGAGATGTGCAATGGAATTGGAGGAAGTGAGACCTGAAAATATGATTTACCAGCCTCTGATCCACTTACATTTTTTCTGAGAAGTGTAGGTTTACTTCTCTTGCATTCACAAAGGGATATCTCTTTCTCTGTGGTTATCATGATTTAAATCTTCTGGGGCTTCTCCTTCCATTTGTGATCTTTCAGCTCATTGACCTCAGAAACTAACCTCACCCTTTCACTGTGAGCCCTCATTGTTTTCCTGTTGATTTTAGGGCCTGAAGAAAACTATACACATTTCAGAAAATATGTGCACTAATACACTTAATTATACTAAAAATCTCATTACTGCATTCTTTAAGTCGTCTATTATTCACATTTTATCACATGAGATTTTATGAGTGGTGATATTGCTTTTTTTTTGTCAGTTTCCAGTGACTGAATGGGTTCAATAGACTGAACCGCATTCCCTTCGCAGGTGTCCATCCACAGTGGAAAATGAAGTTAACTAGCAGAATCTTTTTAAAAGTATAATATGTGTGAATATTTTAGAGTATGTTAAGAGCCAAATTTTCCTTATTCTTCTTTTGGAATTTCTATATTTTTATTTGATTTCTTGGGGAAGGTACCCTCATATCAGTAATTATGTACTTCCTTTTACTGATATTTTTATGATGTAGCTATTAATGTTCAAACTTGTAAAATTTTAAACTATGTAACTTGCTTTTAAAATACCAGTCTATGATTATTACCAATAATATTATCTGTATAGTTGTTTCTACAATTATAACTCATTTTTATTTCATATATGTATATCTTGGAGATGTACAATTCTCCGCATGAGAATGATCATGAAGATAGTCTTAAATTTTGTTATATGTATTGAGGAATGTGTATTTTCCTCACTGACATTGAATTTTTGTGTGTGTGTTATTGGAAAATTTCTTTGAAAATATTTAAACTGTATTTCACTTTTTTGTATTTTATACTTCCATTTCTGGTGAAGTCCACATAACATAAAACTTGCTCACATTATTTAAGTATTTGATCTTTTTAAGTATAAGCAAGTTTTTATGGAGAATATCTCCAGAATGTTCCCAAAAATTAAGCTAAAACTTAATATCCATGAATACAATTATCCTACCATCTGACCCAACACCTAGAACACATCCTCATATTTGTGTAATTTTATGAAATATACCTCCAAATTATTTCTTCTCAGCTTACTAAGCAAGATAATTTTTAATTTTTATTCCTTCAGCTATGTCTTTTCATTACTCTGAAGGAATTTGCCCAGAAGAAATTACAGAAGATTCATTCAAAAAAGTTGTATTGGGAACTGATACAAGCAATGGTCTTGAGCATGTACATTTGAGGGAAAACAAGCAAAGCAGTGAGGAGTGTGAAGAACAGAGGGCATGGTATATTGGTAATAATCAGAATGCCATGAGTACCCTACATGACACTGCCAAAAGATGTGAAGAACATCAAACACCCCTAAAGAAAATTCACTTTATGTCTATTAATTTTGTAGAGTCAGAAGCTTCTGATTACCATTTTACAGAAAACACTAGTTTTAAAATTGTGAGAAGTGACAGGAAACATAATATAAATGATTCAAACTGTTTGGGATACGGGAATGGATTGAATGATCACTCCAAAATTTCTGAAGAAAATAGACTTGAAACTGAAGAGCACTCTCAATGTAATCTTCATGAGAGATCCTCTCTCACAAATTCCATATTGCTCCATCAGGAATTAAATCCATCTAACACAAACAAGTACAATGTAGATAAATATGGGAAGGACATTTGGAACACATCAAAGCTTAAAGGTGAACATGATGTATGTATTTATCAAAATCCTTATAGAATCCATAATGTTGAGAAACCCCACAAATGCCAAGAATGTAGTAAGTCCTTTGCCCATTCCTCACATCTTCTTAAGCACCAGAGAATACATAATGAAGAAAAATCTTATAAATGTAGTGAATGTGGAATATCCTTTAGTAAATATGCAGGCCTCAATAGACATATGAGTATTCATACTGGAGAGAAACCTTATGAATGTAAACAATGTGACCAATCATTTATTGACAGATATAGCCTTAACATCCACCACAGAATTTATACTGGAGAGAAACCTGACAAATCTAAGAGATGTGACAAATCCTTTACCAAGTGCTCAACTGTTAAAAATCATCAAAAGATTCACATCAGAGAGAAATCATACATATGTGGGGAATGTGAAAAATCCTTCAATCAATATTCAAGCCTCAGTCAACATGAGAGAATTCATACTCAAGAGAAATCTTACAAAAGTGAAGAATGTGGCAAATCATTTAATCACAGCAAAACACTTAGGACACATCACAGAACACATACTGGACAGAAACCCTACAAATGTACTGCATGTGGCAAAGATTTCAGTCAATATTCCACCCTGAATAGACATAAGATAATTCATACTGGAGAGAAACCCTACAAATGTATAGAATGTGGCAAATCATTTAATCAAATCCAGATCCTTAGGCGACATCAAAAAATACATACTGGAGAGACACACTACAAATGTAATGAATGTGGAAAGGCTTTCAGTCAATATTACACCCTGAATGTACATAAGAGAATTCATACTGGAGAGAAACCCTACAAATGTATAGAATGTGGCAAATCATTTAATCAAATCCAGATCCTTAGGCGACATCAAAAAATACATACTGGAGAGACACACTACAAATGTAATGAATGTGGGAAAGCTTTCAGTCAATATTACACCCTGAATGTACATAAGAGAATTCATACTGGAGAGAAACCCTACAAATGTATAGAATGTGGCAAATCATTTAATCAAATCCAGATCCTTAGGCGACATCAAAAAATACATACTGGAGAGACACACTACAAATGTAATGAATGTGGGAAAGCTTTCATTCAATATTACACCCTCAATGTGCATAAGAGAATTCATACTGGAGAGAAACCCTACAAATGCAATGAATGTGGAAAAGCCTTCCAACATTGTTCAACATTCAAAGGCCATCAAAGATTTCATACTGGAGAGAAACCCTACAAATGAAAGGATGTGGCAAATCATTTAATCAGAGCATAGCACTTAGGACACATCACAGAATACATACTGGAGAGAAACCCTACAAATGTAATGAATGTGGAAAAGCTTTCACACAATATTCCACCCTCAATAGACATAAGAGAATTCATACAGGAGAGAAACCCTACAAATGTAAAGAATGTGGCAAATCATTTAATCTGAGCATAACACTTAGGACACATCACAGAATACATACTGGAGAAAAACCCTACAAATGTAATGATTGTGGAAAAGCTTTCACACAATATTCCGCCCTCAGTAGACATAAGAGAATTCATACAGGAGAAAAACCCTACAAATGTGTACAATGTGGCAAATCATTTAACCAACTCGAAAAGCTTAGGACACATCAAAAAATACATACTGGAGAGAAACCCTTCAAGTGTAATGAATGTGGAAAAGCTTTCATTCAATATTACAACCTCAATGTACATAAGAGAATTCATACTGGAGAGAAACCTTACAAATGTAAAGAATGTGGCAAATCATTTAGTAAAACCCAAACCCTTAGGAAACATCACAGAATACATACTGGAGAGAAACCCTACAAATGTAATGAATTGGAAAAGCTTTCAGTCAATGTACCTCCTTCAATGGACATAGGAGAATTCATACTAGAAAGAAACCTTACTAATGTAAGAAATGTGACAAATCCATTACCAAGGGCTTAGCTCTGAGAAATCCTCAGAAAATTCAAAATGGCAAGAAATCCTACAAGTATATAGAATGTGATGAATCATTTATTCAGCTGTCAAAAGTTGGAAATCTTTACAAAGTCCGTACTGGGGAGAAAACATACATATAATCATTTTCATGATCCCATACCCTGTGATGACCACTTGGAAGACATAGAGAAAAATGTCCAAAAAAATGTCGATATACTTGGAAAATCTTGAAGAAAACCTCCCAATTTATTCATCATCAGAGGATTCATCATTGTACATGGTAAGGCAAGTTACATGAGAGGAGCAATCAAGAGAATTACAAGTTCAAAACCAGATTTATCCTGTGCTCCATTAGCGATACCCTATGTTGAAATAGAAAATAAAGATTTAAGAAAGTTGTGTGTATAACTCAGCAGAAAAGCACTGCCAAGCATGCTCAAGAACTTGGGTTCAATCACATGTTACTGTATAAAATTAAAGGTAGGGACAATCGATAGAAGAATTCCTACAAATGTAAATAATGTGACATAAATTTTAACATTTGTTCAAACCTTACTTGACATAGAAATCATACTAGACATATTCAGTATAGAAAATGAGTGTGAAACAAGTTGTGTACAAATTCACACCTTAAAAATTTCAAGAGAATTTTGGAAATGTACCTTTATTGTGCATTAAATGTGTATGGAGAAGTATTTATTTAAAATCAAATGTGAATAACAGGAGAAAACTCAAAGCATGGACAAAGGCAGTAGGAGCTTCTGGCTTATGGAAAACCAGGTCAATAAAGACAACAATCTAAACTCTAAACATTACCTCACTGTTTTGTATGTTACAAAGAATAAGATGTTGAAATTTGGGTAGATATGATTAGATAATATGGAAGCGTTTTTTTGAGATTTGAGATTTGAGATTTGTAAAATGAAAATAGTATTGGACAGGTTTTTCCCTCAAACTAGTTCAGGCAGGTTCTTAACTACAAAAGTTACATGAAAATATGATATCACTCATTGCTGAATCATAGCTGCGATAGTACACAGTACATTAGGAAGGCAATATTAATTGGGTGACCCATGATTGATTAAAGAGGACATGTTAAATATATCCTGGAAATTGAATTATATTCATGTGTGTCATTGAATTATGATCTGGAGGCAAAAAGGTGTATGGATGGCATTGAGGATATCATTCTTCTTTGTTAAAGCAAGAAATTTCTGAGGTTTTTAAATTAATTTTATCAGTAACTAATCATTTTGGTGAAAAGCTGACTGGTCCAGTAAGGACAGATGAATATTTATAGGACAAATAGTATGAAGTCTTCAGTAATATCTAACATCAGACAAAGAAACTTTCCCAATCAAGAGGTAAAATAGAACACTCCCTTCAGAAATGTTGGAAATATATTCAAAATTACACACTACTAACCTCCTAACATTTTACCCTTATCTTTAAATTTGATAATTGCTCACCTTGATGGATTGCTATTTCATGAGACAACAATGTTTCTTCCATGCTTGTAATCTGTGTTTTGACAAGGTACATGTTGTGGATTTTAAAATGGTTTATTTAGATCATGTGTAAATTTTTAGTTAATAAATTGAATAACTTATAACATTGTAACTCTGGTGTGCAATGCATGAGATGTCTTTCTGACACCAATACTGTACATTTCCATATTGAACTAGCCTATGGGAAACAAAAACTAATCCTATGCGACTGGGTAAATCAATAGCATGATTTTCCTAGGAGTGCAACTGTCCACAGGACTTAAACTTCAAAAGACTTCCATAATATTTTACTAAACGTTGATAATTTCAACTTCACATACACTATGGTAGTTTTTACAAAAACTGTGTGGAACTATAATAGCAACACATAATTTCTGGGCATTGAAATGTTATACTTGAAACTCTACCCCATATTTATCTTCATGCATATGACCTTCCTGTGCCAATTTCATACACTGAGTTCTTTTTTCATTCATAGTACACATATATACACAAATATTCAGCTAACATCAAATTGTTGGAGTAAGAATACCCTAAAGGAATTAATGTGTGCATGTGTTTGTACGTTTCCAGAAAATACAAGGAAATAGTGGAGAAAAACATAAAATCATGAGAATTGATGTGTTAACTCTCTGTCTCTAAGACAATACCTCAGACAAAATCAACTCAAGGAGGAAAAATGGATGTAGTGTGATTAGGCTTCACAAATTCTGATGTTCATATTCATTTTAAATTGTCTCCATTTCTCTGGAGAAATGGTGAGGCAGATTATTCCCATGATGGGAGCAGTTGACTGAAGAACACATTCTCACACTGGCATCCAGGAAAAAAGGGAGAGAGAGAAGGAGAATGTATAGACAGGATGCAGGAGGAGGTGGGGAACAGACTTAGTACAAATTATATGCTTCAAAAGCTGGTCATCAGCTTTCTCAATGAGACCTGATGTCTGACATTTTAGAAAATCTCCTGTCTTCTATGTTCAGAATTCTCCCAAAATAATAGTCTCTTCACTAAAATATTGTTCAAGGAAGAACTGAAACACAATTTCTATTTCAAATTTATGAAATATTGCTTATCTGTCCAGATCAGGATTCTAAAGATTATCTTTATAAAATTTAATGTTGCTTATAAGTTTACTTTCCCATTGTATCTGTCAGCATATCATGGGGTGGGGGCTGGCATGTTGATGTAATGCTGAACTCTAGGTCACCAGTATATCAGATGTTCTCAGGGTTGCCCATGCTGGAAAGGTCTCAGCTTTGTACCCAGATTAAGACAGACTGAAGTTCAGGACCCAGCAGCCCACTCCTACAACAATTACCAATTGAAAATGCTATGAATAACAGAAAAGCACTGTCAATTGTAGTGCAGGAATAGGGACTCCTCAGGATGGAAGGCATTCAAGAAATGACTGGGACACAGTTTTTTCTTCAAAATACAGTCGACCTTAATTATGAAAATGGAATAAATCCCCTATGACATCCACTTGCTGATGGGGCATGATTCATGTAGAGAAGAAACACAATGGATGAAACAATGGGCTCAAATGTAATACAAAGATCATGGGTATGGCACATCAATTGGTAGTGTTTCATTTTGTTGTACATTAGGTTGGCATGAGTTGGACCTGTCCTATACCACCTACAACAACAATAAGTCTAAGGCACATATCATCTCATGTGGGAACTACTTTATTTAATTCACTAGGATATTGCCATTGCTTCAATGTATCTCAAGCACCTTATCAGAATGTTGAACTTATAGTCTACAAATGGTCATAAGCTCCATGGTTATAAACAACTAATAACTACATTAAAATATTCCAGACCACCCATCAGAACCTGGTGTGTCCTCTGTTAGATGAGATGGATTGGGGAGAGTGGTGATGTACAGACACATAGAAAACACATTGAAGGGGATGGCTATAAAATTTATGTAGTTGGAGATGAAATTGAAGAAACTAAATATAAGTAAAGGGAACAATAAGTGATTTATCCTATATAACAGGTATGTGTAATCTGTAACCAATGATTTTGTTTACTTGGCTCTATAATCAATACCCATGGAAAGAGCAGTTAGACACATTGCTTTGGGCAACGCTGTGCCAAAAGTTCTCTTTAGAGTATTGAAAGTAAAGATGTCACAGTGACGACAAAGGTACTCCCGACATGGTATGAGCAATGGTATTTTCAGTAGCATCATATGGTTGTGAAAGCTGGATATTGAACAAGGGAGGCAGGAAATGAATTGATGCTTTTGAGTTATGGTGCTGGAGATGACTATTGAATATACCACAGACTGCCAAAAGAACCAACAAATCTGTCCTAGAAGAACTACAACCAGAATGTTCCTCAGAAGCCAGGATGATTAGAGAGCATGTTACATATTTTGGACATGTAGTGAGAAGAGATCAATCCCTGGAGAAGTACATCATGTTTGGGGGAGTCATAGGTCAATGAAAAAAAGAAATCCCTCTACCAGGTAGATTGACACAGTTTTGGCATCAATTGACTTAAACATAAATAGGATCATGTTCCTGGCACAGAATTGGGGAGTGTTTTGATCTGCTATGCATAGGATCACTATGAGTTGGACTTGACTCAACCATCACCTAACAACACCAACATGACATGAAACCTTCAATTAAAGAAACATACTCTGTAAAATCAACTAATTTCATAATACATCTTCAGAATGAAAGGAATAAAAAATAATGTTGGAAATAATTTTCCTATTAAGGTACACAGTGAAAATTGTATTAATGAATTAATGAGGTTATGTGAGGGATATTCACATCCTCAAATTATTGGTGAGTGCTATTAAATTTTTTTTAATTCTTAAAAATCTTTTAGCCTGTTATTTAAATATTATTTCATAAATACTGAAGGATAAATATTTTCTCAGTTCTTTCTTGAACAATATGTAAGTAAACATGATGAGATTTGCATTAGGAATTTCTGAGGCCCGGAGTTATGGCATTTTTAAGAAATGAAGTCTATGTATATTAGAGAAACTAAGATTGTCTTGATTATTAGAGAATCTGGCTGCACTAAAAGTCACCAGCCATCTGATCTTGCATCTTGAATGTTCTTCAGTGCCCATGTGTTGAGTTCCTGGACTGACAATGGGTTCATATATTAGGGGGCTATGCAGAGGAGGTCCATTTGGAGAAAGTGGGTCTATATGGGTCATTTTTTTAACCAAACATTTTGGCCCTGGCCTTTTACCCTGTCTTTATGATGCAGTCATTTCCATTAGATGCAAGCATTATGGCACGTCCTCATCCATCTTATTCACCAGATCTGGCACTAAACAACTTCTGGGTCTTCTCTAAAGTCAAATGATGACAAAAGTTAAACATTTTGAATTCATTCAGACATGGAGGCAGCCACAACCCCATGAATGCCGATAGTCATAAAAGTAAATTCCTGAATCACTTCTGAGAGTGCAAGAATGATGGAGTATTGAGTTGAAACCAGAGGGTGTATTATTGAGGGGAATTCATTAGAATGTGTCTTTTACTGTGAGACAATTTTAAAAATGTAAACATTCACCATGTTTAGATCATACCTCATATGCTGTCATTATGATTTCAACGTGTGTTTCTACTATTCCTAGTTCTCCTAGAGCTATTAACATGAAGGAATGTAAAAATTTGTCAAAGGAATTTTCTTCCTCTATTGAGATGATTATTTCATTTCTGTTTCTGAGTCTATTTACACAGTATATTACACTGACTGATTTACATATGTTGAAGTATCCATGGATCCCTTAAAGAGACTAACTTGATCAAGGTATATACTTATTAAATGTGATTTTCAATTTTATATACAAATGTTTTATTGAGAATTCTTACATCAATGCTCATAACAAAAACTGGTATAGAGTTTCATGATGTGTGTGTGTGTGTGTGTGTGTGTGTGTGTGTGTGTGTTTGTGTGTGGACATGTATATGTGTTCATTCTTATGTGGTTCAGTTTGCATGGAAATGCACACTACATGGAATGAGTTTGGACATGTTCCAGATGGGAGAGGTAGTAAATTGGATATGGAGTGTCTTGTCCAGCCTACTAGACAGCTGATCCTGAGCCTAGAAAAATTAATTGTTAGCTTATCTTGGACTGCAATTCTAACAGGAACTTCCATTCCTTATGTCCCAGGGGCCATAGCTGCCTGCACTCAGTTTTGCCTCCTGGGAGCCAAGAAAATTCTTCCTCACTCCAGAGATCCCCCAGTTCCTATACAGTGAGCTGGACAAAGTCCACACTGAGGGGTGTCCTATAGGTATATTGAACCTGAGGATGTGAATAGAGCACTGACACCTGTTTGGGAGGATCATTCTATGACTTTTCAGATCCTCCCTATCAGGCTACACCTGTGGGAAGCAGAGGCCTAGACTGTCAAGTAAAAGGATATAGCCCTGACACACACTATGTTTACTTTTAACCTGGCTGTGTTTCCTTTTTTCTGTTTCAATGACTGCCTCCTGGTACATGTACAAAATCCTGATGAGTACACTTAATTCCTCTGGTTTTCCCATTCTTTTCAGTGTTATTCATAATTTTGTATGATCCACGTGGTAAAATGTCTTATGTAGTCATTAAAACACAGACATCTTTCTGGGAGTCTCATCTTCAGCTAATATCCATCTTACAACAACAATGACGTAGGTGTTCCTGAATCTGGCTTGATTTTCAAGCAGGTCCCTGTCTATATACTGAAGGAGATGCTTTAGAAGGTCTTCAGCAAAATTTTGCCTGTGTGACATATTAATGATATCATTCGATAGTTTCCACATTTTGTTGAATCCTGTTTCTTAGGAATAGGCACAAATACAGATATTCTTCAGTTAATTAGCCTGCAGCCATAGCCCTGTGGCATCTGATCCCATCACAGCTTGGAGGTAAGCATGGGTGAGCCTGATTAGTACTTGGATGGGAGACTGTCTGGGAACACCAGGTGCTGTAGGCTTGAGAGACGAACCCGGCAACCCACTCCCAGAAATCAATCAGCCATTGAGAACTCTATGAACAGCAGAAAAGCACTGACAATAGTGTTTCTTCTGTTGTATGTGGGGTCGCTATAGTTGGATACCTACTCAAAGGCAACCAACAACAACAAGTTGTTAGTTGGTCAGGTGGCTGTTTTCCAAATCAATTGACATAAACAAATTAGTACCTCTAGCTACCTATGTTTTTTTTAAACATCTTTATTGATATGACATCAATTCCTGTAGCCTTGTGTTGTTCAAATTCTGTGAGGGCAACATTCTTTTCATCCACCTGTACCATTAGTTTTTGATCATGTTCTTGATCTTTGAACATGCCATTATAATATTTGATTTTGTCTTCTCAAGCTGCACTTTGAAATCTTCTGTTAAGCTCTTTAACTTCATCAGTTTTCCTTTTATTTTAGCTGTTAAATGTTCAAAAGAAATTTGAGTATTTTATAAAGTATAATTTTTTCCTTTTCAGTTCCTCATGTCTTTTTTTTTTTTTTGAGGTACTTGAACTTGAACCCAGAGCTGCCTGCTTACCTTCCTTGCAAGTGCTGTACCACTGAGCTGCACCCTCAGCCCTGTCCTGTCTTTCTAATAACTTTTTGGTTTACTCATGAATGCTGACTCTGATCTCATGCCATAACTCCTCTGGTCTTTGATCATTAGTGTATAACAGAGCAAACCTTTCTTGAGGTGGTCTCTGACCTCAGGTGGGGTAAAATCAAGGTCCTACATGGGATTTCATACAGTTGTTCTAACTTTCTTCAGTTTCAATTTGAACATACATATGAGCAAATGGTAGTCAGATCCACACTCAGCACCTGGTCTTGTTTTAACTGTTGATATTGAGCTTTTCCATCATATCTTTGCACAAATGTAGTCAATTTCACTCATGTATATTCCATCTACTGACTTCTATGTGTACACTTGCCATTTGTGTTGTAATAATGTATTTGCAATGAAAAGGTCAGTGGTCTGACAACATTCTATCATGATATATCCAGCATCACTTCTGGCATGAAGAAAGTATTTTCTGACTACCGAGCCTTCTTCATTTCCAACTTTTGCATTCCAGTCAACAATAATTATCTATGCATCCAGGTTATACGTTCAATCTATTTTAAATTTCAGAAGCTGGTAAAAAGATCTCCTCCATCTTCATTTGTGGCCTCAGTGTTTGTTGCATAAATTTGAATAATAACATTAACAGACCTTCTCTGTAGCTATATGGAGAATTTTCTATTACTGAAAGCATGATACTTCAGAATAGATCTTGAAATGACCATGCCCTTTTTCAGCAGGAAGCTGCTCTAGAAACAATGCATCATACTACCCTAAAGGATTTCTGAGTTCCAAGTCCTTTTATACTAGACAGACACTAAGAAGAAAGAGGAAGAGGTTATCATTTTAAATCAAGATCAGAAGAGCAGTCCCATTCTCCACCCAGTTCATGTTAATCACATTCTGATAATTAGGAAAAAATCCCATAAGTACCTTTCCATATGCAACAAGAAAGATCCTGTCCCCAAGTTGTCTGTTCTCATTATACTATCATTAAAATATTTTTAGCAATTCTGGTAAAGATGATGATGGATACATCATATGAAAGGTCTCATTTAATTCTGTAAATACTTGATGTTTGGAGCTCAGAGACCAATCACAAAGAAAATGGATTCAGAGTCTTTGACTGCAAAATAGACTTTTATCTAACTCCCTCATATATTGTTTACTTTGATGGGCTTTGGTGGATGATTCTCTATAGAAATTAATATTTTTAAGTTAACAATATTTTGGTTTTCTAAATGCTGTCAGTTCTTCATTGGATACCTGTGTAAAAATTTAATCATAAGTCAGTAATTGATACTTAAGGATGTTCCTTATTCCAGAGTTTCTGTCTTATCAGGAGACCTCCCTTAGTCACAGGATTATGTATCCTTTTTAGCTACAACTATATCTGAAGAACATTCAATTTCACAATCCTGCTGGAGAAAAAATGAATTGGGATGAGAGAAGACTACTATATGTGGAGTATGACATTGTCAACTTTTGGGATTTTCCAGGAGGTCTTAAACTTAGGATAAAAGTAAGACAGTTTCCTTCATATGGTTAGCATCACCAACTGTTGTCTTTACCTGAAGATATAATACAATGGGCCACCAAAATGACATAAGTATGTTCAGTTGAATCATAAGGCACTTAATTAAACAGAGTTAACAAAAATTTCAGCCAGGAACAGTGGTGCTCACATCTGTAATCCAAGCAAATTGGGGGACTGAGGCAAGAAGATTACTTACTCAAGGCAAGTAGCAGCCTGAGCAACTTAGAAAGACCTTGTCTCAAACATAAAAATAAAGGTGTGGTGGAGCATTTCATCAACAGAGCACTTGCATACCACATTGTGAGGCTCTGTGTACAATGTCATAATACTGGGGGAAAAATAAGTAACCAAAATCTTATTGTGAGTTTTGTGTCCTGTCCATACTCAGGAAAGAAGCACTTATAAAAATGTACCAACTCATCCGATGTGGTGGTGCATGCCTGTAATCCCACTGAGTTAGGAGGCAGAGGCCGGAGGATCACAAGTCAGAGACAAGAGTCTGTCTGTGTAATATGAGACCCTGTATCAAAAAGTAAAAAAAATGGGCTAAGGGTTCAGGTCAGTACAGCATTTGCAAAGCATGCAAGTGCAAGGCCCCCAGTTCAAACTCCAGAACCACAAACAAAAAAGTTCCAACTCAACTTCTAATTTAAATAATTTTAATATACATGAAATTTATAATAAATAGACAAGAAACATTAATTTTGAGCACATTTATATTTTACATATCAATGAGTAAACATAGAATCTGAACAATTATTTTTTATATGTATATAAATAATTACTATAGTTTGAAAGTTTAGGTAAAAGTCCAAGAAGTAACCAACATATGTGTTTTCCCTCAGACTCCACACTCTCTACACCATGAGAGTTGTATCCTAGACACAACAAAACCCTCAGGAGGGACAGACTGTCTGCTGTTTGAATGGCATAACTTGCCCTCAGAATGAGATTGCCAGTCAGACAGCTAAGTGCATGATTTATGGAACAATCTTCCTCTTATCTTTCTATATTCCTATCCATTTAGGAAATGGAAAAGGATTTGAAGAGGAAAACAAAGACAAAATTCTTTCTTCCTATATATAGTTATTTAATTATTTTTGCTGTTAGGTGTTAAGTGCCATTGAGTACTGTTCAACTTATAGTGACACTCATATGATTTTCAGTGGCTGCTTGTATTGGGATTTTGGGGGGAGCAGATTGCCATGTCCTTCTCCCATTTATGTGGGGCTGAGAATTGACCCCTTGAACTCAGAGTCTGCAGAGTGACACTACCAACTGAGCTAAATCCTAGCGCCCTTAATCATTGTACTCAATACTATTCCCCAAGCAAATTTGCACCACTCCTTTTACTATGGTCTTAAGTCATCTTTATGTAGCACATGAAAGCATAAGTCTCTACAATCAATTTTTCTTCTGACCTAAGTGTCTAATTTCAATCTCATTTTGGGGGGTTGGTGTTGCCGAGGATAGAATCCAGGATGTTGCACATGCTAGACAAGTTCTCTTCCACTGAACTACTTCTTTAGCCCTTACTTTCTATCTCTACTCTGGATTTAGTGTCATATTTTTAAGCATCAACACTTAATGTTCTATAAAATTGAATATCATCACATTGAAGTTTTGTGTTTGCACATGTTATATTTGCAGTGCTTAGCAAATGTTCTTGACAGAGAAGTGATGAGAAAAGTTGTATTTCATTAAGAAATAATGTTTCTTTGGTCTATAGCATGCTTACAGTGCAGCACATTCTGAAATAGTAAGTTTTGCCCAGTTGTGGGGGTTTCACAGGTGAGTAAGGGAGAAACGTATAATCACCAGAATTATTGTCTGTGCAATACAGCTGCAATAACTTCATGCACAATGATGTTGAGATTGACTAAGTGGTGGTATACACACTTGTGGGAGTCTGTCATAGACTTCTATTCAGTAGCAATAGTATTATATAAATGGATGAGGGGTGGAATCATTTCTTATTAGAATTTGCAGAAGTGCTATGAATGGAACATTAGTAAAAGGTATGATAGTTAAAGACGATTCGATTATTTAAGTAATATTAAAATGAATAAAATATGGAGTATATGAAACATGAATGAAATAACAGAAATAATCATTTAAGCAACTATTGTTGTTATTACTGTTAGGTGTCATCCAGTCAGATCCGACTAAAAGTGATCCTATGTACAAAAGAATAAAAGACTCCTGGACACTGTGCCATACCTGGCACTTTGTCAGTGCTTCTATGCTATTCATAGATGTTTTTAATGGCTGACTGTTTCTGGATTGCTCCAGGATTGAATTGCAAAACAATCTCCCACTTTTGTGGTGCTTGGAATTGAACTTGGGGCTTCAGAGTATTCAGAATAACACTCCAGCCCCATTTAAGCAACTACACAGAAAATATTATTAGTAATAACAAAGGACTGATTCATACCTTAAATTCAATTGCATGGTTAAAAATTGTGCAAGGTTGAACATTCACATCTACCTCATAATGTTGTTGTTGTTAGGTGCCATCGAGTCGGTATCCAACTCATAGCGACCCTCTGTACAACAGGGGAAACACTATTATCAGTGCTTCTCTGCTGTTCATAGGGTTTTCAACAGCAGATTGACTTTTGGGAGGGGGTTGCCAGGTCCTTCTCCCAAGCCTACAGCTTCTGGTGTTCCCAGGCGGTCTCCCATCCAGGTACTAACCAGGCCCGACCCTGCTTAGCTTCTGAGATCTGACAGGATCGGATGCCACAGGGCTACAGCTGCAGGCCACCTCATAATAATATAGGTAAAATCAAAACGTATAATTTACTAATGAAACGGTATCTATCACAAGAAAAAATTCAAAACATTGAAATTCCAAAGCAATAAAAGGGACATTTTAGATCCTCACATCCTTTATCATTTTCACACAAAATATAATTTTAAGAGTATCATACTAGGTCGCCACATTTTCCACTGTGTCTGTGTATTCACAAAAGGAAGAAAGTTTACTCAGTTGCACCCATTCTGTAGTAGGACTATCACCAAATGCAAAATCACCACTCAAGAATCTCAGGTGAGAAAATGGGAATAAAGGAGGACTTGAGAAATGCAGTAATTATGTGGTAAGTATATTAAAATGTGTTAGCACAGAGCTCTTCTGGAAGGTTGGGAGTTTTTCTCAGGCTCCTAAAGTCAACAGGATAACCGTGAGACCTTGAAAACCTCACAGGTGAAGGCATAAGATTGGTTCCTGGTGTAATGAGCTGGAAGATGACAAATGAAAGGAAGAACCTCAGAAGATTTAAATTGTGATAAGCACACAGAAATCCCTCTGTGAAAGCAAGAGAAATAAATCTGTGTTGTTCAAAATGCATTTGCCATGGATCCGAGCCTGGAAAAACACATTTTCATGTCTGGTTTACTGTTTTCTTGTTTGTTTGTTTGTTTGGTTTGGTTTGGTTTTATGTCTCAGCTGGGCCCTCTACCTATTCCTTCCCAACTACCTAGAGTTTTGTCTCCTGACTCCTCACTCTTCACCCTGCGGGGCTCTTTCCTTTGCACTAGACAAATGGCCAGGTCTGCCATAGAGACAGTAAGACTTGTATATCAGAAAAAGCCTCCTGAAATCTGGACAAGCAAAATAATTAATTTTTAAAAGCCCCTTTAATCTTACTATTGTTTCTGTAGTAAATTCTGAGTTTCCCAATCCAACAATGTTGCCTCAATATGATATACTACTGTATGTCTGAAATTACTATTAATTTGGAATGAAGGAAGCACATCACATCTATAAAGTTGAAGGTTTATGCCAAGAAAAATACCATGAAAGAATTCAGCACCAAGATTTTCCCAGTGTTGAAGTCATTGTACTGAGACTCATCCATACAAAGCATACAAATCTCAAAATGTTCTGGAGAAACCTTGAGGAAGAAGGAGAAATTCTGAATCAAAAATATTCTCTCTTACAAAGACCATGTTGATGTAGTTCTCCAACATCTCATTCCTGTCCAAAACACTTTCAGGAGGATGCAGCCATTCCCACTCTTCCTGAGAGAATTCTATGAATACATCTCTAATTGTTAATAAACCCTGAAATGAAAAATAATACCAGGTTGCCCATGTGTCCATGGGCAGAGTTCTTTACTTGACTCAAGGAGAAATGAGAGTTAGGGAACTTGTTCTGGTATAAGTGTGTGACGTGAATTATTCAAAAACATACTTCTGATGTAATACTATCCTCTAATATCATCTACAACTGTATGAGATATGATAGGGTAAGATCCTGAAAATAGGTGTTGTGGTTAATGTTCATAAGATGCAGTGACGTACTAAAAAACATGGAATTAACTCCACACAGGAATATACATTTTTGAGTGCAATACTTATACAGGATCAGTTGTGTGTATTTTTCAGAAGGAAAAGCCATAATGAGTTAAAGTTCACTTCTCAAATTTTAATGTGGACAACAATGAAAAGTAGACCTTGCAGAAATATGCTTTGTGAGTCAGTGAGTTCTTTCTTTGGGCCTTAATTGATGTACTTCTAACAATCTCTCTAGTTATGCCAATGGTTTATGTCCAAATGTCACTTTTCCATACTTCACGATAAGTAGTAAAATAATTTTATCTCTCTTTATATATATATATATATATACACACACATACATACACATATATATACATATACACATACATATATACACATACACATACATATATACATATATACATATATGTATACATATATACATATATACACATACACACATATATACATATATACACATACATATATACATACACACACACACACACACACACACACACACATATAGAGAGAGAGAGAGAGATGTAATTTGGCACAGATTACATAACCGGTTGAGTGAACTTCCCACAATACTAATTGATAACAGGTGTGGACAAACACAAATGGCACATGATCACTGCTGTAATATTGTTGTTGCTTATGTGCTGTCAAGTTGGTGCCTGACTCATAGCAACCCTATGTACAATAGGTTTAAAACTATTACTATGTCTCTCTGCTAATCATTTTGTTTTCAATGCCTGATTGTTCCTTTTGTGGGGGGGAGTGGGTTGCTGAGTCCTTCTCCCAAGCCTATAGCACCTTGTATTCCCAGGTGGTCTCCCATCCAAGTACTAACCAGACCCAACCCTGCTTAGCTTCTGAGATCTGATGGGATTGGATACTACAGTGGTACAGATGCAGGCACTCTGATATTATTGTTGTTGTTAGGTGCCGTCGAGTCAGTATCCGACTCATAGTGACCCTTGCAGGGTTTTCAATGGCTGAGTGCTTCGGGATTGCCTTGGGAGTGGATTGCCAGGCCCTTCTCCCATTTTTGCGGTGCTGGGAATTGAACTCGGGGCCTCAGAGACTGCAGCGCCGTGCTCTACCCACTGAGCTAAATCCCAGCCCTCTCTGATATTAGTGGGCAGAAAATTAAAACTATAAAAAAAAAACTCTGAATCTCCTCAGAAATAACATCAATTTTATGCAATGTTCAAGCTATATATGTAAAATTTCCTCTGCTGTCTCTCATGTATATAAATATGTAGTTATCTCTTGTATCTGAGGTCTTTTCTAATTCTTCTGTTTTGTTCATAAGTTTCTGAGCTGTGGTCAGCAGTGAAAGTCATTGTGCCTCAATATGCAGGTTCCTAAGCCTTGTTCACAGAGCCAAGGGAATTCTCACTAGAAAACTCCTAGATACATGTGCATTTAGTGATATCCAAGGACCCAAATCAAACCCCAGTAGGAATTGGGTATCAACATATTTCTATGTTCATCTGTCAAAATCACAATATATTATGGTCAAGAATTTATGTGGATACTTCCTCCTGACAAAAGGATGCTGGGAAGGTCAGCATTGAAAGAATGGTCTGCTCTTTTTTTATAGGGTGTAATCTTTAAATGAACACTAAATTGTTAAATGCTTATATGCTTGCAAATTTGTCATGTAGTTTATTAGGAAAGTATTAATGTGAGTTTACAATTTTAATGAGCACCAGTAACTCATGATTCATTCTCTTTTTATTGGAAATTTTTAATGTACACCTTAATGTGATTCATTCTGACATACTTTTCATTGTGACATTTCCATACATGCATTTTGTTGTACATTATTCATATAGGTTCCCCCTTACCCTCTTGTACTGCTCTTTGGGGAGAAGCACTTAGTTAACTTTCATTATTAGAGTAGGAAAAGGAAAAATTCCTTTGAAAGGAACTCATTAGGGAACAACATCAGAGTTAGAGAAGTGAATGGTTTCAGGTTCTAAATATACAGCATTCAGGAGGAAAACTGGACATGACCACTGACCTGGGATGAACTTCCCTGAGAACCAGCTACCTCTTCTTCTTTTTCCTCTTTCAGTTTCAGTCTCAGCCAAGGTGAACCTTCCTCTTGAGAATCTGCCTTTAAATCCATTATTAAAACCCCTTCACCTGCTACATCCACATCCACAAACAAAAAGACCTAAGACCTTAGAAAAGATTTCACCCCCATTTCCTTTATCCCAGCTGAGGTTTAGAAAAAATGAGCTTCTGAATATAAACCAAATGTGAGTTTCTCCTTCCTCCCTTTAAGTGCCTCCCTTGCCAGAAGGATCAGGAATCTCTATTTTAGCTAAGGGCATATGATTTGTGCAGAGGAGACCATAACTAACCCAGGCTGAGGAGACCCTCTTACATACTTTAGAACTGATGGTAGATCTTAAATGTCATCAGTGTAGCCTGAAGTCAGCAAGATTGACCCCATGTCCACCCTTATACTTACCTGGATCAGTTAATTAGAAAAAAATAATGGACACCAGGTACACATGTGGCACCTCTATTGCCAAGAATTGGAGGGGATGTGAAGGCAGGAGGATCACCAGTTCAAGGCTAGAGTCAGCCTGTGTTAATTAGAGCCCGGCTCAAAATGAAAAAATAAAAAATAGGCTTGGGGTGAAACCCAGTTGAAGAGCACTTGCAAAGTATGCATGACACATTGGATTCAACCACCAAGTACCACCAAAAAATAAGGAATGAAAATCATAAGAACCTATACATAGCAGTGATGTTTAAGTCACTTTTTTAAAACAACATGTATGCATTTATTAATGCAATGTTTATTGACTACGTCCTGTATGATCACAAGTATTTCATGGTACACTCTGCTCTAAATGCCAAATATATTCTGAGTTAGTCTTCACAATATAGTGTGAGGTGGGCTGTAAGTGCCATATAATTCCCACAAAGATTTATATATATATATGGTTCATTGTTCCCTATTCACTATTTCTTTATCATTGATTTTTAAGAGCAAATTTCATGGATATGAGGATATACACAGGAAGAGTATAGAAATAGTTCTGAGTTATTTTTCAATAAATATGTTTACATTGATTAACACAAAATTTATACATATGCCTGAGGTGCAGTGAGATGTTCTAAATAAGTCATGATTATACTTTGGGTATTTTTTACATGATCACTTTGTTAAGGTCCCATATATTAATTATAATATATTGATCTTACCTTTTAATAGAGGAATTGAAAGTGGGCAGCCACAAACATTTAGACTATAGCAAAAAGTTTGTAAGTAAGAAGGTGGTGTTATCATTATATATTCCTCTGGTAATCTGATATTACCAAAATGGAGACACCCTTGAGTTGTTTCCATAATATATAATAAAGCAAAAATCAAAAGAAAGAAAGACATGTAACAGAAAATGAAGTTTTGAGAAAGTTCATGCTAATATGTTTCTCCCTCTATTTCTTTCTCTCTTTCTCTTTTTGCAGTATTGAGGGTAAGTGCTATACCAAACAGTGATATCCAAGTCTCTTTTATTTTTACACAAGGTTCCAATAAGTTGCAAAAGCTGCCTCTGGACTCAAGTCCATGATTCTCAAGCATTAGCTTCTTGTGTCACTGAAACTACACGCATGAGCTATGACAGGAGGTTTATGTATTAATTTTAGGAGATTTCTGAGGATGAATAGGAAAAGTGAGTCCTTTCTTTGATAATTTCAGTGTTGTCAATGACCCTCTTAATATATATGAAAGATAGAAAAAATTCCTCTGATTCTTACTGTGATAAAGTCAAAACAAAGATGGGCTTCCTATGCACAAACTTCAAATGAAATTCAGCCACTGGTGTTCTTTTGAGGTAGAGCAATGACTCTCACATCCAGGGAAACACATTCCCCACAATCCACAGTTCCATTCTTGTTACAGATATTCTTAATTTTGCCTACAGGGGAAACAGCTGAGGGCAAGAAACAGACACTGCCTTTTGGTCTCTATGTCGGTGTTCATTTTTCCTGATCCTCTATTGTGTCTGAGAGGGGAGTGAGGCCCTTTCTATGTTCTGAGGTATTTTTGGATGAGGGTCTGGCTGTAGCAGGTGAAAGGACTTTGCTGATGTCTTCAGGGCAGACTCTCAAAAGGAAGCTGTGATTTGCTAAGGTGAACTTTCCTGAGAGGGAAACTCAGGGAACAAGAAGATAAGGAAAGAGATGGCTGGTTCTCTAGGAAGTTCATCCCAGGTCAGTGTCCCTATCTGGTTTTACTCCTAAGTTCTCTACATTTAGAACCTGAAACTCTTCATTTCTCTCTGTCTGATGTTGTTGCCTAATGAGTTCCTTTCAAGTGACCTTTTTCCTTTTCTTATTCTGCTTGTTGTTGTTAGGTTCCATCCAGTTAGTATCCTACTCATAGCGACCGTAAGTACAGCAGGCGAAACACTACTGTCTGTGCTTCTGCTATTCATAGGGTTTTCAATGGTGATTTGACTTTTGGGAGTGGGTTGCTGGGTCCTTCCCCAAGCCTACAGTATCTGGTGTTCCTAAGTGGTCTCCCATTCAAGTAATAACCAGTCCTGACCCTGCTTAGCTTCCAAGATCTGACAGGATTGGATGCCACAGGGCTATGGGTGTGGGCTTACTCTGGCAGTGAAGGGTAATTCTAAAGGCTTTTCCCCAACAGAACAGAGATTTATTTCTAAGTTGAAATCCTCCAGCTCTTTTAGTCAGGATAAACTCTCAACATAAATTCTTGACCTAAATAATGAAAATGTTCCCATGGTGACATATGAACCTGGAAATGTGTTGATACTCAATTCCTACTCTATGTCTGCTGGTGTCACTGAGTAAGTGCACAAGTAACTTTGAGTTTTCTACTGAGCATTCCCTTGTCTCTGTGTAAACAAGGGTTAGGAAATGTATATTGATATAGAATGAATTTTATTGGACAGCACAACTCAGAAATATAATAGAAGTACAAGAATTAGAAGATCCTTGTTGTCCTACATTGTAAGGTAAAACTAAATATTTAACTACATTAAAGGCTGCAGAGTAGAGTTTACACATATGAATTGAACATTTCATAAGATACATAGTTATTCATGAGTAGATTCAGATCATGGTTTCTAGTAAGTTTTAGTTTTCTGACCTCTAACATCATAGCAGGGATGGTATGCCATTTTTTGTTTGTCCACACCTGTTATCAATTAGTCTAATGTGAGTCAAAGCTAAACTTCTTTCATCCAATTATGAGCCCTGTACCAAATTATATCAGAAGAGATATATTTTATCAGTACCATGAATAAGTATCTCAAAGGAATTAACTGAGTGATTTGCTTAGATCACTGCTTGTAATGCAGAAGCTCATCTTTCATCTTAATTGATTTTCCCTGGGAAGCACTGAGAGAGAAGGAGGTTCAAATCTTTGTGTGCTGGGGAGCCTGAGTTTTGCAGGTGCAAATTCTGAAATAAGTCTATTTTGTGGGTTTTAATTCAATTTCACAATCAGTTTGCATGTTATATGTTATTGATGGTTTATTCTTCATATTTTCAGAAAAGGAAGAGTCGTGATTAGTACAAGCGATGATCAAAAATATTGTGAATGTTTCCATTTTTAAAATATTAATAAAGTAAAAAATACAACCATTAATCCCCTCTCAAAATTATTTTAATTGAAACATCCATATTTTTACCATCCCTGATATAGTTCTACTTACTTTTAAAATCCAAATATGTGGTAATGTCCACATCATAAATCAACCATCAGTCTTGGAATAATAGCTCATAGTTTTGTTTGTATCTTTGCTTGTGTGTCTGCAAAAGAACAGTAATCTTCAACAGATGAGAGTTTTTACACCATTGTATGGATTCATTTTATTTACAGAAAAGCTTTGCATTTTATCAAGTTTAATGCACACATGGTAACCAGTTTCATGTGTTTATGGGAACATATGGTGTATTCATTATGGGACCAATTTTGTTGTTGTTTCACAATTTTATTTTTCTCCTCACAAAGGAGACCAGCTCAGGCAATGCACTGAGTATAGTCTATCATGCTGGCTTCTACATTCCTTTAGGATAAATTTCAGTTCAGATAAACTAGGGCATAATCCTGAGTCTCCTATTTACTGCAGGGCAAACAAAATTTTCGCCATAAAAGAGGAATCCTTGTCCTAGTTTATTTGGGGAATGTTATGCATTCACACTTGAAAAAATTGCTAAAATGATTCCTAAGGATATAGGAAATATTCTATAAGGGATTGTTGTTACTATTTTAAATATTGTTAAATAACTGTCTTATTACATAAAATTCTTTCTATTGAAAAATATCCATGATTAATTCTTTCCATGTTCTACCTCTTTGATCTGGAAAAGTGTGGATTTTGGATATGAGCCATTCACATCACTAGAGAGATTATTAGAAATATATCAAATTAGGCCCTTAAAAAGAACTCAAAGAATCACAAGCCACATGTCAAGAAGGTCTATATTTCAATGTCATCCACATTGAAACCTGAGAATAAACTTGAAACTTGAAATTAAACTTTTAATTCATCATGATTTTCCCTCTGAGAAATATACACAACTGATCCCAGATGATAGAAATTTAGCACTCAACAAGCATAGTTCTGTCTTTGGTTCTTAATTATACATCTTATAGTACCCAACTGCATCACATGTGCACCAATTTGTGGGATATTTTCCTTTCTATCACTTTCAGAGTTATATAATACACTGGAAGATAGTACATTATTAGTATTCTCTTTTTGAATAAATATGGTCACTCACCTACATCATAACAATTTCCCCTAATTTTTCAACTCTCTTTGGGTAAAGTAAATACCTCTGAGTGTGAACACATGGCTAAATGCTTGTCTTTCATTTAAGGTTTTTTGACATTCAGAGATGTGGCTATAGAATTCTCTGAGGAGGAGTGGGAACTCCTAGACCCTGCTCAGAAGGTTTTGTACAGGTAAGTGATGTTGGAGAACTACAACAACTTGGTGTTTGTGGGTGAGATTATTTTGTTTCAGAATTCCTACTTCATCATCAGGGTGTTTTATCAACTACTAACAGGTTTATCTGCTTTGTGCGAATAGTTCTCAGGTCACTGACTTCAACATTGGGAGATTTTTGCTGTTGAATGCTTTTGTGATGTTTTTCTTCTCTTTAAACTTAATTTGTTAGAATTTATATTCTTCTTTCAATCTCATTAATGATATTACATATCATATTTGTGCTATAGTGAAATCTTAGTTTTATGTTCCACTCTTTTTTAAATTCAGAACTATCTTGAAATGGAGCTCCGAATTTGAAAATTTGTATGCTTCTTGAGTTTTTTGGATTTTCAGGAAATAGTGGCCACAGTTTTCTATTTTACTCTTTTACATTGTGTTATTTCCATTGAGCACAGTCCTGGATCACAAAACTCTTAACTTTCTACAGAAACCCAGCAAGACCCATGAGGCTTTTTCTTTTTTTTATTAAGTATTTTTAAATGTATTTCATGAGATTTTTCTACTGCACAGATCTTACTATCTCTAAACCAGACCAGGTCACCTGCCTGGAACAAAAGAAAGATCCCTGGACAGTGAAGAGAGCAGATGCAGGAGACAAATCCCCAGGCATGTGGAAATGAAGCAGAGGACCCAGGTGAGATGTGCAATGGAACAGGAGGCATCTAACAGCAACAACAAGGCCAAGAAAACAAATACACAATGTAGAAATTCAAAAACAGAAATAAGAGAAACTTTTGCTCTTAACATCCTCTAAAATATTTACACAGATTATATTTTAAAAAGATGTGGCTAGATAACCTCATTTTCCACAGTGGCTGCATACTTATCAAGGGAAGAAAGTTTAGTCATTTGCACAAATTCTGTGGCAGGAAACTAACAGAAAAAAGCAGTATCACCACTTATAAAAATCACAGGTAAGAAAATGTCTGAGTCATAGTAACCCTATGTATAACATGCAAAACAGCATTGTCAGTGCTTCTCTACTATTCATAGGCTTTTCAATGGTGGATTGTTTTTTGAGAGTAGGTTATTGGGTCCTTCTCCCAAGCCTACAGCACTTGGTGCTCCCAGGATGTCTATCATCCAAGTACTAACTAGGTCTGACACTGCTTAGTTTCTGAGATCTGATGGGATTGGATACCACAGTGGTTTAGATACCCTTATATCAGTAAATTATGTGTTTGGAGTTTACCTATATTTTTGTGACTTAAATGGTAATGTTCAACCTTGAAATTATAAACTTTGCAAGTTGATTTTAATATACAAATCAGCCCTATGTTTATTACCAATAATATATTCTGTGTACTTGCTTATATAATTTTTACTTTTTGTGTGTGTGTGTGTGTGGTACTGGGGGTTGAACCCAGGGCCTCGCGCCTGCATGCTTTGCAACTCTGGACCACTAAACTGCATCCCCAGCCCATTTTTACAGTTTTTGAGACAGGGTCTCAGTAAGTTACCCAGACTGCCTCTGGTCTCGAACTTGAGATCCTCTTGCCTCCACCTCCTGAGCCGCGGGGATTATAGGCATGTGCCACCGCACCCAGCTATAATTTTTACTTCTATTTTTTATCCCTTGGGAGAAGGGCCTGGCAATCCACTCCCAAAGCAATCGCAAAACAGTCGGCCATTGAAAACCCTATGAGGGTCGCTATGAGTCGGATACCAACTCGACGGCACCTAACAACAACAACAACAATTTTTTATCCCATGTATTTATTTTTTGTAAGATATGCGATTCTGAGTATGAGAATAATCATGGAGTTTGTCTTAAATTTTACCTTATACTTATCGATGAATGTACATTTTCTGTTTTGACATTCAGTTTTTGTGTACATGATTGGAAACTTTCTTTGACAATTTAAAAAATTCTTTCTAGTTTTTCATATTTTAAAATTCCTTATTCTGGTGAAATCCACATAACCTAAAATTTACCATCAAAATTATTTTTGTATTTGGTCAATTTTTTTAGATATATTCAAGTTGTTACAGAATATATGTCCAAAATTTTCTCAACAATAAATTTAAATCTTAATATCCACAAAACAACTCTCCTACCATCTGACCTGCCATCTTGATCATGTCCTTATATTAATGTAATTTTACAATAACATGCTTGTAAAGTATTCCCCCTGAGTCTTACACAAGATGATTATTTTTCTCCCTTCAGCTCTGTCTTCTCATAACACTGAAGGAATTTTCCCAGAAAAAATTACAGGATATTCATTCAAAAAAGTAATATCAGGAACAAATACAACCAATAGTCTTGAAAATTTACATCTGAGGGAAGAGAGAAAAAGAAGGGGTGTGTGTGAAGGGCATATTGTATGGTATATTGATCATAACCAGAATTCAGTGACTACCCCGGAAAACACTGCCAAAAAATGCAAAGAACATCGAGCATCTCTGAAGAAAACTCCCTTTATGTCTGTTAACTTTGTAGAATCAGAAGCTTGTGATTATCATCTTACAGAAGTTTTACATTTCTGAAAAGTGCCATGAAATATGCAATTAATGATTCAGACTTTTTTGAATCCAGAATTGGGTTCAATGATCACTCAAATATTTCTGAAGAAAAGAGATGTGAAAATGGAGAACACTCTGAATGTAAACATGTTGAGTGGTCATCTCTCAGCAGTTCAATATTGCTCCATCGGGAATTAAAGCTCTCTAATGCAAAGGAGTGCAATTTAGATAAATGTAAGAAGGACATTTTGAACATATCAAAGAATAAAGGTGAACATGATGTATATATTTATCAAAATTCTTACAAAATCCATAATAGACAGAAACCTCAGAAATGTGAAAAATGTAGTAAATCCTTTGTTCATTGTTCATGGCTTCTTCAGTATCAGAGAATACCTACTGGAGAAAAACCCTACAAATGTAATGAATGTGGAAAAGCCTTAAGTAAATATTCAAACCTCAATGGAGATCAAAGTACTCATTCTGGGCAGAAATCCTACAAATGTAATGAATGTTGGTGAGCCTTCAATCAATATCCAACACTCAATACACATAAGAGCATTCATACTGGAAAGAAACCTTACAAATGTAAACAATGTGACAAATCATTTATTAAGAGTTACTGCCTTAGAGTTGACAACAGAATCCATAGTGGGGAGAAACCCTATAAATGTAGTGAATGTGGAAAAGCTTTCAGTAACTCTGCATACCTCAAGGGACATCAGAGAACTCATACTGGAGAGAAACCCTACAAATGTAATGAATGTGGAAAAACTTTCAATCAATATACAAGCCTCGGTACACATAAGAAAATTCATACTGGAGAGAGCTTACAAATGTAATCCATGTGAAAAATCCTTTATTAGGAGAAATAGCCTTAGAATCCACTACAGAATTCATACTCGAGAGAATCCCCATATATGTAATAAATGCGGAAAAGCCTTAAATCAATTTTCAAACCTTAGTACACATCAGAGAACTCATACTGGAGAGAACTCCTACAAATGTAATGAATGTGGAAAAGCCTTCAGTCAATTTTCAAACCTCAATACACATAAGAAAATTCATAATGGAGAGGAACTCCACATATGTAATAAATGTGGAAAAGCCTTAAATCAATTTTCAAACCTTAATACACATCAGAGAACTCATACTGGAGAGGAACCCTACAAATGTAATGAATGTGGAAAAGCTTTCAATCAATATTCCAATCTCAATAGACATGAGATAACTCACACTGGAGAGAAACCTTACAAATGTTAACCAGTGTGACAAATCATTTATCAGAGCTATAGATTTAGAATCCATCAACAGAACCCATATTGGAGAGAAATCTTAAAAATGTAAGGGATGTGACAAAATTTTACCCAGGGCTCTGATCTTGGAAATAATCAGAGAACTCATAAAGGAGAGAAACCCAATAAAATATAATGAATGTGTGCAGCCTTCATTCAATATTCAAGACTCAGTGAATATTAGAAAAACTTATACTGGAGAGAAACCTTACAAATGTAAAGAATATGACAGACCATTTAGTCACAGAAAACTCTTAGTATTTATTATAGAGCGCATACTGGAGTGAAGCATTGTGAATGTAAAGAATGTGACAAATCATTTACCCAGTTCTCAGTACTTGGATATCATCATAAAATTCAGTGAGTGGATATGCTACAAGTGTAATGAATATGGATAATCATTTACTCTCTATATAAGATTTAGAACCCATTATAGAATTCATAGTGGAAAAAAAACTTACAAATGTTGGAATGTGACAAATCCTTTACCCAGGTCTTATCTCTCAGAACTCATCTGAAAATTTATATGATAGCAAATCTGTATAAAGATAATGAAGGTGGAACATCATTTACTCAGTTGGCCAGTCTAAGAATCCATTATACAGTCCATACTGAAAGAAGCCCTACAAATGGATGAATGTCTCAAGGCATTTTCCCAACTGACAACCTTTAAAAACTATCAGAGAATCCATACTGGACAGCAACCTTACAACTGTAAAGAATGTGACAAATCCTTTACCCACAGCTCACACATTTAAAGTCATCTGATGATGTGTACTGGAGAAAACCTCTACAATGGTACAGAATGTGGTAAATAACCCAGCCATCAAAACTCTGAAGCCATTACAAAGTTCATACTTGGAAGAAACTGTGTACATATAAGTGTTCTGATAAATCCTCTAACCAGTGCTGAACACATGGAAAAAATGAGAAAATTCAAAGCAAAGAGAAATTTGCAAAAATGTCAATACAGACAAAACCTTGAATAAAACCTCACATTTTATTCGACATCAGAGGTTTTATTTTCAGTGCCTCAATGAACATGGTTAATACCTAGTCAAGAGCTAGTCAAGAGGAAAAGTCAAGAGGATTGCAAGTTCCAGGTCAGGGGTATTCTGTACCCCTTACAGATATCCTTCAGCCAAAAAAAAAAAAAAAAAATCGAGAGGGTGTTGTAGATTAGTGATAGAGCACTGTGAAGCATGCCCAAGTGCTTGGATTCAACCCTGTATTATTTTATAAAATTAAACAGAGAATTGATAGAATTCCTACAAATATAAATAATGTGACAAATATTTTTACATGTTTTCAAACCTTACTTGACATGATAGGAATCACACTAGACATGATCAGTATATAAAATGAAGGTGGAAACAGTTGTGTCTAAATGTACATGTAAAATTTTCCAGAGAATTTTTGAAATGTATCTTTATGTGTGCAATATATGTGTATGGAGAAGTATTTATTTAAAATCAAACATGAATGACACTAGAAAACTCATAGCAAGGACTGAAACAACTTCAAGGCTTATGGAAAAGCAGGGCATTAAAGAGAAAAATCTAAACTCTAAACTTTATATGTTGTTTTTGTATGATATAAAGAATAAGATATGGAAGTTCGGGTGGGTATGATTATATACTATGTTGTTGTTGTTAGGTGCCGTTGAGTCAGTATCTGACTCATAGCGACCCTCACAGGGTTTTCAATAGCAGATTGTTTTGGGATTGCCTTAGGGAGTGGATTGCCAGGTCCTTCTCCCATTTTTGCGGTGCTGGGAATTGAACTCAGGACCTCAGAGACTGTAGCACAGCACTCTACCAACTGAGCTAAATCCCAGCCGGAAATGTATTTTTATGGCCAATATTTGAAGTATGTGAAAGGAAAGTACTCTTGGAAACATTTTTTCATCAGATCACTTCAGACTAATTATACTTCCAAAAATTTTTAAGAAAATATGATATCAATCATTGCTGAATCACAGCTGGGAGAGCATGTTGTATACTAAGTAGCCAATATTAGTCAAGTATTCCATGAATGATTACATGGCAGGGTAAATAATTCATGGAATCTAAAGATAGACATGTTTATCACTAAATTATGATTGGGAGGTACCTGAGTGTAAAGTAGGCATCCAGGACATCATACTTGTGTGTGAATTCAAGAAAGTTCTGAATATTTGAAATGAATCTTACTTGTAATTAATGATTTTGGATAAAAAAACTGACCAGTCCATTAAAGGTCATATGAATACTAACATGACAACTAGTGTGAAGTCTTCAGTAATACTTGACATGAGAAAAATAAATATTCCCAGGTGATAGAGAAAAGTGAACACTCCCTTCAGAAATGTTGTAAGTATATTCAAACATACTCAACTACTAACATATGAATATTTTAGGCTTTTCATTAAAATGATGAATGTTGACCTCTGTGGATCACTATAGCAGATGAAAAATGTTTCTTCAATTCTTATAATCAGAGTTTTGAAAAGTTACATGTTGTGAATTTTTAAATGATTTATTTAGATCATGTGTACTTTTTAAAAATTAATAAATGGCTTTTAATGTTATAACTTTGAAAGTCAATGGATGAAATGCTAATCTGCCACCAACACTACATATATCCATACTGATCCAGCCTATATGAAACAAGGAATAATCCTGTGCAATTGTCAACACAATGACATGGTTTGTCTTTGAATGCAATTGCCCCCAGGATTCAAACATCAAAAAACTTGCATAATATTATTCTCAAAGTTAAAAAATACAATTTCCTAGACATTGTGATAGGGAGTAGGACCTGGCAAGCCACTCCCGAAACAACTAGCCATTGAAAACCCTATGAATAGCAAAGAGACACTGTCAGATATAGTGCCATAAAATGAGGCCCCCAGGTTGGAAGGCATTCAAAAGACTACTGGGGAAGAGTTGCCTCCTCCAAGTAGAGTCTACCGTGATGACAGAAATGGAGTAAAACCCCAGGGTGCTCAACTTGCTGATGTGGTACCACTCAAAATGAGGAGAAACACTGTAAACATCCATTAATAATTGGAACATGGAATGTACGTAGTATGAATCTAGGAAAATTAGAAATTGTTAAAAGAGAAATGGAGTGCATAAACATTGACATTCTAGGCATCAGTGAGCTAAAATGGACCGGCATAGGCCATTTTGAGTCAGACAATCATATGGTCTACTATGCTGGGAATGATAAACTAAAGAGAAA